>PVKV010025924.1:0-22292 GCA_004027835.1 Alouatta palliata | reverse complement strand
GGATACAGTGAAAAGGGAACAGTTTTACACTGTTTGTGGGAATGTAAACTAGTACAACCACTATGGAAAACAGTGTGGAGATTCCTTAAAGAACTAAAAGTAAATCTACCATTTGATCCAGTAATCCCACTACTAGATATCTACCCGGAGGAAAAGAAGCCATTATACAAAAAAAGATACTTGCACATGCATGTTTATAGCAACATAACTTGCAATTGCAAAAATGTGAAACCAGCCCAAATGCCCATCAGTCAACAAATGGATAAAGAAAATACAGTATCTATATGCCATGGAATACTACTCGGCCATAAAAAGGAACGAAATAATCGTATTTGTAGCAACCTGGATGGGAATGGAGACCATTATTCTAAGTGAAGTAACTCAGAATGGAAAACCAAATATCATATATTCTCATTCATATGTGGGAGCTAAGCTATGAGGATGCAAAGGCATAAGAATGATACATTGGACTTTGGGGACTTGGGGGAAAGGGTGAGGGGTGACGAGGGATAAAAGAGTACACACTGGGTACAGTGTACACTGCTTGGGTGATGGGTGCACCAAAATTTCAGAAATCATCACTAAAATATTTTTTCATATAACCAAACACTACCTGTTCCCCCAAACCTATTGAAATTTAAAAAATTTCACTCTGTATGTATAATGTGAACTATATTGTAAAAACACTTCTTATAGCATAAATTATTTAGTGCTTTTACTGTAATTCATTGAGAGTCAGCAGTTATGACTTTCATGTCTTAAAAATTTAGAAGAATGCCTTGCAGAATTATATTGTCATTTAGTATCACCCTTTAGAGCAGTTAGTGTCTATACAAACATTTCGGTGACAAAGTAAAAAGCCCTTATTTATTAAAATTTAATTGCAATTGATTTTTGCTTTTAAAGGCTCTTTATCTGTGAAAATGTCTTTATATCCTGAAATTTCCTAAAATAATGAAATTTTATATTTATTTAAAAATAATCTTTGGCATAAGAATTAAAATTAATTCCTCTTGGTGTTATTGAATGCATTCTTGTGTTCAGCATTGTTGCAGTTGCTATGGAAATAAAAATAAATATAATTAATCTAACAAACATAAAAAAATACCCACGTATGCTGAGTTGGCACAGTGAAGATAAAAAGAGTTCATTAAGATGAAAAAAGACACATAAATAATTACAAGGTAGTTGGAGAAACAGGGAATACATATATATTAGGTATTGAAATGATGTATTATATTGAATGTTATAGACAAAATAAATTTTACTCTTAGTTCATTCATTCAACAGTGGCCTATTTAATTCATACAGTACTTTAGTAAATTCCTTTAACTCAGTATTCTGTATTATATGTTGATTGCCATATAAAGCTACTTAATTATTTTTCATTCATTATTTATTTAAAGAATATGCTTGTTAACAAAAGTACTGTGTATTTTCATTATACTTTGTTTTTTTTTCCATGGGACTCTCACAGAGTGTATTTATAATGAGTGACATACAGAATTAAACTTATATTGCCTTGTATTTATATTCTTAGAAGTTGATACATCAATAACTGACAGAAATAAATTTTACCTGGAGGATTTTTTGCTTTTATTCACTTTATTTCCAATTTATGTATAACTCCTAAACAAGATCATTTTCAAATTCTGACTGCTACATAGATTTTAAAATTTGCCTTTCCTTTAAACATTGAAGAATAAAATAAGTAGAATATAGCTCAAATTTTAGAACAGAGTCTCCATGAGACAGTTTTTTTATGCCATAGAAAACCACTGGCTGATTACCTTCTCAGTCAATATTGCTCTTCGGTGTTGAACTATATGTATTCTTAGAAGTATGAAACATTTTAAATTGGGTAAGACTAGCTAAATTTACTTTTTGTGCTTATGATGTAAAGACAAGATTTAAATTAACACCAACAGCAGAGGCTCTTAAAAATGTAGAATGTTATACTGTAAATTTAAATAATCTTTCTGTGCTTGTCATTTTACATGGATGGTATCATAAGACAAGTAATGACAGATTAAGACCTACCTAACAGAGAGAAAATGAAATTACATGACTTTATTAAGGCATAAATAAACCTATTAACGATTATTTGGAATACCAGTTAGTAGAAAGAACACTGACAATTTTATTTATCAACATTAAATACAATTATTAATTACAGACCTGATGAATCTAACAATAACTAGGCCGTGTTGGATATGCTGGGACCTTAGGTCCATTATATGAGAAGGATGATTACCAGAATCCTGTGGGGAAATAAGTAATTGTACTTGTAAAATTTTAATTGCCTTGGAATAAGGCAAATTATATTTTCTTGTCTGAGAATACAAATAGTATGGCATAGAGGTAACAAGCTTCAGTAGTTATAAATAGAAAAGAGATTTATGTTAAGTTTTAAAACAAAGAAAAGAGTGATGAATTTTTAGTGTCATAGTATTCCATGTGAATGGCATACTGTAAATACATGCAGTTCTTTTTGATACATTCTTTAATAGGTGAGCTTTTTTCTGAATTCCTTTTTTTCATAGTGAAAATAATGTGAGAAGGAACTTTTTGAATAAATTACTACAGGTGAATGGGAACTATGTAATTAAAAATATTTTCATTATGTGATCAGCAGTGTTGTGAAATGAACAAGAGACAATTCACATTTTTTGTGTCTTTTTTTCTTTTTCTATGAAGATCCAAATTCCAGAATTTGTGGACATTTACTCATAGGTGCAGCCAAGAATTCTTTTGCAAAACTCATGGAAAAAATTAGTCTGGTAATGGAATGTATACCTCTGCACAGTAGCAGGAGTATTGCATATGTAGAAAAAGATTCTCTGGTTCAGAGGCTGGCCCATGGACTTCATAAAGTAAACACCCTGGCCCTGAAATATGGTTTGTGTGGCCATGTACCCGTTATGGTATGTATAAACTTTTATTTAGTAGTAACCTAAGAACTTGTAGGTTTAATTTTTAATCAGCCTAATTTGTAGTTTAAATTATTAGTTGTACACGAATGTACCTGGATCTTCTTTAGAGTTCATGTAAAATTTTATTAAAGTGAATAAAAATACTTCCAAATAAGTGTCCAAAATATCAAAATACAAAAGTCATGGGCCAGGCGCAGTGGCTGATGCCTGTAATCCCAGTACTTTGGGAGACTGAGGCAGGTGGATCACCTGAGGTCAGGAGTTGGAGACCAGCCTGACCAACATGGCGAAACCCTGTCTCTACCAAAAATACAAAAATTAGCCTGGTGTGGTGGTAGGTGCCTCTAATCCCAGCTACTCAGGAGGCTGAGGCACGAGAATCGCTTGAACTCAGGAGGTGGAGGTTGCAATGAAACGAGATTGTGCCACTGCACTCCAGCGTGGTTGACAGAGCAAGACTCTGTCTCAAAAAAATAAAAAAATTAGTAACATTAGTGCTAAGTTTAATGTTCTCTATAAACGCACCGCAACAGAATTGTGTGAGACCCAAACAGCTGTCAGTTTCATGTTTAGCCATAGATTATTTCTTTTCTTTAGGTGTTCATTTTTCATAAGCTAAATCATTGGTGACATAAAAAATAAAGTTTTCACCTCTACGTTTCTGTAATAGCTGGTACTGTTTTTTGGATAATCTGAGTTACATTTAATTTAGTAAAAATGATTATTGCTATTGTTAGTACATCTGTAGTTACTGTTTGTAAAATTGCTCGTTTAACAACAGAAAAGCACAGCATCATTGCAGAAGCAAATATTTGGATTTACACAAAGACTGCATGCTGCAGAAGTAGAGCGCCGCTCACTACGCTTAGAGGTCACAGAATTCAAACAAAGTGTGAATGCAATGAAAAAGGAGCTTGACAAAGCCCAGGGTCTCCAAATGCAGTTAAATGAATTTAAGCAGTCTGTAAGTATATATCATGTAGAAAACTATTACTTTGGTGATACCTGTTTATCTCGATATCCTTTTTTCCTAACTTTTATTATGTTTGATTTTTCAAATCATTCAAAACCCTATTAATAACATTTCTTTTTCTTCAGAAAACTTCCCTTCTAAAATGCCTCCAGTTGCTGATGTAGGCTGGAGTTGGGGGGTTTACGGGGAGAGAAATTTCCTCTCTTCTTCTTCTTTTTTTTTTTTTTGTGATAGAATCTCACTGTATTGTACAGGCTGGAGTGCAGTGGGGTGATCTTCGCTCACTGCAACCTCCGCCTCCTGGGTTCAAGTGATTCTTCTGCCTCAGCCTCCCAAACATCTGGGATTACAGGCACCTGCCACCATGTCTAGCTAGTTTTTGTATTTTTGGTAGAAATGGGGTTTCTCTGCGTTGGCCAGGGTGGTCTCGAACTCTTGACCTCAGGTGATCCACCCACCTTGGCCTCCCAAAGTGCTGTGATTACAGGTGTGAATCACCACGCCTGGCCTCTTCTGTTCTTATGTTGAGTATTTTGAGTAAATTAGATTATTTAGTATGAAATCAAATTACTTTCCCAAAGAAGTATTCAGTTTGTCTCATGTCCACCTATGATTTATATGTATTATTTTAAAAAGCAGAAATAGCTGAAAAAGCAAGGCTGTATGCCAAATAACATTAGATCAAGAACAAAATGTATAAGTGTGTGAAGCACAATATAATGCAGACATCCACATATTCTGTTTGCAGTTGGAATATTATTAACATTGCTGTTTTTAATGTGGATATGGGAACATAGAGTTAAAAGATTACTCTGAAACTTGAAGACTGTATACAACTTAAAACAGCTACTATTGCTTTAGTTTAAATGTGCTTTTAAGTGTATCTTTGGTTAATTTGGAATTCAGTTTTAATATTTGTAGTAACAGAGGCAGCAGCAGGTGTAGTAGTTTAGTTATTAACCCTATGATGATGTAATTGTGCTAGTGTTAATACAGGATTTGAACTTGGGTTGTGTGGCTGTAAAACTCATGCTTTTATCCACTTCATTATAGTGGTTAATATTGATAGTAGGTGTGTTAATAAAGGGTTGTTTTATTAAAATCATACTAGATGAAAAAAAGATGCTATTTTCCTGTAAGAAAATTGGAGAATGTGCCTGCAACCGTTTGTCTCTCACTGATTTCAGGCAAAATATATTTGGGAAAATAAAATAACTTCTTTATAGTTGGTTTAAAATGATAATATAAAGAAAAACATCCTGCCCACCAAAAGCTATTTAGTACTTTAATGGTTTTAGAATACTATGTCCATCTACTGATAGTAGTTCTTTAATGGCTAACCTCCCCATTTGTTAGCTCCTTACACTTGCTTTCACATGCCGTCTCTTTCTTATTCTGCATTGCTATACTTGGTTGAGTTTATTTACTTTACAGAGGAATAAACAGAATATAGCCAGTCTCTGGGAGGGGATGGATGGACAAGAGAGAGGCTAAAATTATGTAAGTTTTTAGGTAAAGGGGAAATTTTGGAGGACTATGAAGGGAACACACATTCTGTTAAAACAAGGAAGTCCTGCAAAATGGTGGGGATGTTGATGGAAAGATCTTTACTCACTTGATGGTCAAGTGAATTGAAAAGGACAGAATGGTCTCATGGCAAGGAGTGGTAATTTTAAACAACACAATAAATTAAAGATAGATGAGGTACAAAATATATGTTCACAAGACCCAGAGCATAGAGGGATGTTAATAAATAGAAATAGAACTGGAGTGCTGAGAGGAGGCTGTTAGATTTGATGTTTTGAAAGCTGAGGGTTTGGTTATAATAGCACAATGTGGAGAGTCCAGCACCTGTTAACAGGGAGTAAAAAGTTGAGTGTTCTGTACAGTCCCAGCACTGTACAAGTATCAGTGACTTGTTAGATATACCTTTTACGAGGTGACTCTCAGAAAATGAGGCAACTTTCATTTGTGGCTTCTGATCATTTTCATTAATTTATATTAACTTGAGTGAATCATTAGACATCTGTTTTTATGCTACACTATTGGCTTTTAAAAGATCTTCATTGTTGAGAAATGCACTCTTAAATTGTTGAGGAATGCACCCTTAGAAAGAGAAATAAGAGTTTTAAAAGACAGTTGCTTCATGGAAGTGACAGGCAAGGTACCTGGTGCCAAAATAAAACTGAGTGCTTATGTAGTCTAATATAGAAGGACCTATGTAATTGATTTATCCTGAAACTTAGTTTCAACAGGAGTCTTTCTCTCTATATGAACTGCAGGCATGCAGTTCATATAGAGAGAAAGACTTTTCTATTTTTGTCTTATTTGTCAGAAAAATCGAAGTCTATATTCAGTTACAATAATTTATACTTAGATGCTTAGAATCAAAAGGATTTTCTTCCTGCTTTTTCCTCCAAGATTTTTTGAAATTTCAAATCAACCTGCTTTATATTTGTGGCTAATGATATTAATCAACCTCAAATCCTTTTTTAACAATGGGAAAGTTAGAAATTTTAAATAGATACATGTATACCTTGTATATTTAAGTGGCCTGAATGATCCCCTTGAATTTTCCATATATATTTCTCAGGTTATCTACCTTTTGTGAAACCTTCCTCTCCTTTATACTTCAAGATGCCTCTGCTGTTTGTTGTGTCTAAGTTTCATTTGTTTAAATGTTTTGAACAGGAGATTATACAAGCTTGTCTTGCCCCGGATTCTACATCCCTCTCTAGAACTGTCATTAGTTATTCCAGAGCAGAGTACTCTGCCCTCCAGAGCAGTCACAATATTGTAAAAACCATGTTGTATATTATGGTGTGCACTTTGTTGCCAGATGCTTATATATGAATATTCTTTCATTCAACAAATACTGATCACTCACTGAGTGTCAGGCACTCTTCTGAATGTTGGATGAAAAGCTAAATGAAGTCCCTGCTTTGTGGAGCTACACCTTTGTATGTGTAGTTGGTGGCAGGGTGTGGACAGGCAATAAAAAAAGTGAGATGAATTTAGATAATGACAATGGCTGTGAAGAAAATAAAATAAGGTAGTATAATAGAGCAAGTGGGAGTTGGGAGAGGTGCAGTCATGTAAGACCTGCCGAGGAGAAGACATTTGACTGGGAGACCTGAATAATAACATACACTGAACACAAACGTTTAGGTACTCACTTAAAAGCCAAGGAATTTGTTAAAGGTTTTAATCCCCACAAAGATAATCTTTATGAAAAGTGCTCATGTATGAAAATTTAAACTGAGCATTATGGATTTATTTGGAATTTGAAAAGAGTTTTCTAAGATTTTATTTGACTGAAAATGATAACTAAGTATGGCTATTGTGCTTTAAAAATCACAGTAGTATTTTTATCTTCACTTACGCAATTAAGAAAAGCTAATTGTATTTTTTTCATGTATCAAGTACCTAGAAATGTTCATATTATATTCTCTATGTTAACAAATATAGTTTTGAAGATTAAATGATACAACAATGCAGTTAGCTTTATAACTGATTTCTCCCCTCCTCCCACTTTTTAAAGAAATTGATCACCCATGAGAAATTTGAAAGTGCATGTGAAGAGCTAAATAATGCATTACTTCGGGAACAGCAGGCACAAATGCTATTGAATGAGCAGGCACAACAACTACAGGAATTGAATTATAGACTTGAATTGCACTCCAGTGAGGAAGCTGACAAAAACCAAACTCTTGGAGAAGCTGTTAAGGTAAGAGAATAAAGGGATATTTGCATAAAGGGATATTTTCTCTTTGTGTGGATCTTAGAGGGAATTATGATATCTGTTGAATAGGGAATAAATCCCAAGATGTGAAATTTTATTCTGTGTGGATAGAATGAAACATTGTTCTGAGACCTCAGTTATAAGCCTGCATTCACAGGTATTGAGAAGGTAAAAGTAGTCTTTACTTTCTAGTTGAAAACAAGTGAAGATCTTTTCCAGTAAAATAACAATTAACAATAAAATTATTAACAATAAATTTTTTGTTTCTTTTATCTTCCTTATTTCTTCCTCTCTTTATATTTTTCCTTTTTTTGTTTTGTACCCAATGGACATTTGGATTCTGGAAGGTTTTGATCTGGGTTTCTCTGATTCTTATGTAAGTGCATATGTGGAGAGGAAGGAGGTTTAGTTAGAAAGAATTCTTCTTTCTGTCAAATATTTGTGGTAAAAGTATTTCAAAGGAAAAAAAAGCTATCATTTAAAAGTTGTCACTGAGAAAATTACATTAATGGATTTAGGACTATAGTATTTTCTGGAAATGTTAGCTACAAAGTATAATAGAATTCTAGTTTTTTATGATACAACTGTGGATTTTTCACTAGTGAGATTATATTCATTGGAATGGAACTAAATCCAGGGAAACAAAAATGATATAGCCTCTATATAAGATATCACGCTTAATACAATTAATCAACTCCAAGTTGGTATTAATGTATACAAATAGTATCTATTTATTCTAATATCTTAATAATACTGTTATGATTAATGATAAAATAGCAAAAATTTATTGTTAACTTGCTGTTTACTAGACACTATGCTAACTACTTTAAAACACTTATGTACTCTTCACACAAACTGTATAGAATTATTCCTGTTTTATAGATGAGAAAACAGGTACAGAGAGGTGACATAACTTACACATTTCTTAGTGAGTAATAGATCTAGGGAGTCAGATTTCACATGTGTCTTCCTAACCAGCACATCGTATATTTCACCACTTGATAGCATACATTTGCCAGGCTCTGTGTTACTGTCTCTGCATGAATTATGTTATTTCATTTTAAATTACCTTTGTGAGGGTAGGTACTATTATTATGATTTTGATTGTGTGTCTGTGTTTTTTTTTTTTTTTAGTAAATTGAGAGACTTCAATAAACTTGCCCAGGGTATACTGGCCTGTAAATGTTGAAACTGGGATTTAGTTTTTAGAAAAATTAGAAAGTATTGAAATCTAAAGCAAGAAAATACACATGAAAATATAGGTGTTCTTTAAGAAGAGAAAAAAATGACCAGGATGGTATTAGTATTTTAGAGTATATTTTTTATAAATATATGTATTAAATTGAACCATTTGAAATTGTTGTTTTTGAACTCCCATTGACAATCACTACAAAAGAATAAAATACCTAGGAATACAACTAACAAAGGATGTAAAGGACCTCTTCAAGGAGAAGTACAAACCACTGCTCAAGGAAATAAGAGAGGACATAAACAGGTGGAAAAACATTCTATGCTCATGGTTAGGAAGAATCAATGTTGTGAAAATGGCCATACTGCCCAAAGTAATTTATAGATTCAACGCTATCCCCATCAAGCTACCTGTGACCCTCTTCGCAGAACTGGAAAAAACCACCTTAAACTTCATATGGAACCAAAAGAGAGCCTGCATAGTCAGGTCAATTCTAAGCAAAAAGAACAAAGCTGGAGGCATCACGCTACCTGACTTCAAACTATACTACAAAGCTACAGTAATCAAAACAGCATGGTACTGGTACCAAAACAGAGATATGGACCAGTGGAACAGAACAGAGGCCTCAGAGGCAACGCCACACATCTACAACCATCTGATCTTTGACAAACTTGACAAAAACAAGCAATGGGGAAATGATTCCCTGTTTAATAAGTGGTGTTGGGAAAATGCTAGCCATGTGTAGAAAACAGAAACTGGACCTCTTCCTGACACCTTACACTAAAATTAACTCCAGAGGGATTAAAGACTTAAACATAAGACCTAACACCATAAAAACCCTAGAAGAAAACCTAGGCACAAAACCATTCAGGACATAGGCATGGGCAAGGACTTCATGACTAAAACAACCAAAAGCATTGGCAACAAAAGCCAAAATAGACAAATGGGACCTAATTAAACTCCAGAACTTCTGCATAGCAAAAGAAACAATCATTAGAGTGAACTGACAACCAACAGAATGGGAAAAAATTTTTGTAATCTACCCATCTGACAAAGGGCTAATCAGAAGGAACTAAAACAGCTTTACAAGAAAAATAGCAAACAAACCCATCCAAAAGTGGGCAAAGAAGACACTTTCCAAAAGAAGACATATGTGAGGCCAACAAACATATAAAAAATGCTCATCATCCCTGATTATTAGAGAAATGCAAATCAAAACCACATTGAGATACCATCTCACACCAGTTAGAATGGCGATCATTAAAAAATCTGGAGACAACAGATGCTGAAGAGAATGTGGAGAAATAGGAACACTTTTACACTGTTGGTGGGAGTGTCAATTAGTTCAACCATTGTGGAAGACAATGTGGCGCTTCCTCAAGGACCTAGAAATAGAAATTCCATTTGACCCAGCAATCCCATTACCCAAAGGATTATAAATCAAAGAATTATAAGGACACATGCACACGTATGTCTGTTGTGGTGCTGTTTACAATAGCAAAGACCAAATGCCCATCAATGATAGACTGGACAAAGAAAATGTGGCACATATACACCATGGAATACTATGCAGCCATAAGAAATGATGAGTTTGTGTCCTTTGTAGGGACATGGATGAATCTGGAAACCGTCATTCTCAGCAAACTGACACAAGAACAGAAAATCAAACACTGCATGTTCTCACTCACAGGTAGATGTTGACCAATGAGAACACATGGACACAGGGAGGGGAGCATCACACACTGGGGTCTGTTGGTGGGGGCAAGGGAGGAACAGTGTAGTGGGGGAGGTCAGGGAGGGATAACATGGGGAGAACTGCCAGATGTGGGTGACGGGGGAATGGAGGCAGCAAACCATATTGCCATGTGTGTACCTATGCAATAATCCTGCATGATCTGCACATGTACCCAAGAACCTAAAGTACAATTAAAAAAATAAAAAATTAAAAACAATCTTTTTAATTGTTTGCCCATCCCAAGTCACAACTTCTGGTAATCACTTCAATGTACTGTATGTAATTTATTAACCTAATTTAATCTTATAGATTTCGATTTATTTCAGCTTCTTTCTCTTCCTTCTCCTCTACCTCCTCCTTCTGTCACTCCTTTCCTTCATCTTCTTTTTTTTTCTCTTCTGCTTCCCCTCCTTCTTTTGCTATTATAAGTAAGTATTAAGATGAACAACCCGGTATCTAAATATTATGCACATATCTGTGATTATTTCATCAGGATAAATTTCTAGATGAGGGATTACTAGGGCAGAAACCACATACATTTAAAAAATGTACATATTATCAATTGTACAATTGTACAATTATCAATCAGTAACAGCAAGTTACTGATTACATTCTCTCCTAAGATGTATGAGAATTGGACCTTTGGCCCTACCTGGCTATTACTATTTAAAATTTTTTTTGCCAGTTTGATAGATATGTCCTTGTTACTTTGATTTGTATTTCTTTTATTATTCATCAAGTTGAAAATTTTTATAAGTATGTTGATCATTAAACAACGTTTTTATGCTTCATGTCCTGTTAATAGATAATGTAATGAACTGTGCTTTGCAGTTAAATGTGAAAAGCATCTAACTGTGTCATACTGAAGTCTTTTTCTCTGTTACAGTTTGTGTTTAGGTTTAATGTCTTCCCGGCAGATAAAGAGCTGTTCATGTTAATTTTTTTTAAATTGCCAGTAGCTTAAATATTGTTGTGAGGAGTGGAGAATTGTTTAATTACTATCTCTTAATTAGAACTAGCAGGTGGTAATGTGAAAATGCTCCCTTGTGGGAGGCAACCTGGTTCAGTGGAAAAAGCACTGGCCTTGGAACAAGTATTCCTGAATTCAAATCCCAGTTCTGTTGCTTGAGCAAATTATTTAACCTTCTGAGCCTCAGTTTCCACTTCTGCAGAAATAAGGATAATGATACTTAAGTCACAGGATGTTTATGAGAATCAATTAAGATTCTATTTGAAAAGCAAGTGTATGCTTGTTAAATATTCTGTTGTGTTTTCAGTGATGCTTTAAAAAAATAGTTCTTTTTCTTTTTACTGTGTCCTATGCACAACTTCTTTTAAAAAACAACGTGTATTGTTTCTTCTTTATAGAAACAAAATAAGATCATGATTAGAAGATATGGATACAGAAGGAAAAACAAGTTATCTATGATTTATAATCTGAAAGCGACCACTGCTACCATTTGGGAAATTATTTTTTAATTCATATCTTTTTTTTTTTTAAAGACAGGGCCTCACGCTGTTGCCCAGGCCACGACCTCCCAGGCTTAAGCAATTCTGCCTCAACCAACCAGAAGCTGGGTCTGCAGGCACATGCAACCATACCCAGCTAATTAAAAAAAAATTTTTTTTGTAGAGATGGGAACTCCCTGTATTGCCTAGTCCTGATCTCAAACTCCTGGGTTCAAGTGATCCCCTTGTCTTGCCTCCCAAAGTGCCTGTAGCCCCCAAAGGGATTACAGGTGTCAGCCACTGTGCCCAGCCTAAATCATTCCTTTATATGTAATAGTTTTTATCAATAATAGTTTAGAAAAGATGCTCAGAATGGCTTTTTATTTTAATACAGCTAAATCTTGGATTAGACATTCCTTGCAATAAATGCAATGCATTAAGAATTCAAGGAAGTCTCCAGGGACAAAAAACAAACAACAATATTGTCAAACGTTAGTATGTGGAAATCAAAGTTAACACCGTGAGTAGATGCTAGGTTTGTCCCGGAGACAAATACAGGCTGAGCATCCCTAATTTGAAAATCCAAATTCTCTAAAATCAAACTTTTTGAGCACTGACATGACACTCATAGTAAATGCTCATTGCAGCATTATGGATTTCAGATTATCAGATTTGGGATGCTCAACTGCTAAGTATATAAATAATGCAAACATTACAAAATCCAAAAATATTTAAAATATGAAATACTTCTGGTCCTGAGTATTTTATGTCACGAATGCTCAACCTATACCAATATTGATACTGGGAATAGGAGACTAAGCTTTGGGTTCTACCAGCAGATAGGAGCTTGAACTTAAAGCTTCCACATTAAGGAACTGCATAGTAACCTGAAAGGGATAATCAGTAGTATTCATTCCATTGTTCTAGGCAAAAGCTAAGGCAAAATTCTGTCTGGAAAAAGGCTTGCCTAATCTAATTCCTTCAGAAGCCTCCAAAGAGTAAGATCAGTGAAGTAACTGACATGTGAATAGATAGGTATATTAATCTTATATGCAGCCACATTTCTAAACTCTCTTGTCATTTCTAATACTTTATCTATATTGTTTAGGGCATAGATAGTAATATTTACTCTATAGCGATAGTTTTATTTTTTGTTTTCAAACCTTATCCCTTTAGGTTTTTTTTTTTCCCCCTACTTTACTGCACTGGCTAGGATACAGTGTTAGGCAGAGGTAGAGGTAGTAGGCATCCTTATCTTGTTTCCAATCCTAAAGAAAATCTTGCTAAGATTTCTCCATTAAGAAGGAAATTCAAGATAGGTTTTTAGTTGATAATCCTTGTTGGGTTAGGGAAGTTATCTTCCTACATTATGCATTATTTAAAAATCATAGGCCGGGCACAGTGGCTCACGCCTGTAATCCCAGCACTCTGGGAGGTGGAGGCAGGCGGGTCGCCTGAGGTCAGGAATTTGAGACCAGCCTGGCCAACATGGTGAAACCCCATCTCTACTAAAAATTCAAAAATTAGCCAGGTGTGGTGGCGGGCACCTGTAATCCCAACTACTCAGAAGGCTGAGGCAGGAGAATCGCTTGAACCTGGGAAGCAGAGGTTGTAGTGAGCCGAGATGGTGCCATTGCACTTCAGCTGGGCAATATATCAAGACTCTGTCTCAAAAAAAAAAAAAAATCATGAATGGATGTTGGATATTATGAAATACATTTTATGTATATATTTAGATAATCATATGATTTTTCTCATTTATTCTGTTGGCATGTTGAATTATATCACATAATAGCAAACTATGATTTGTGTTTGTACAGCCTGTGAGCTAAGAATGGTTTTTACATTTTTAAGGGATTATAAAAAATAAAACCGAAGAACAACATGTGATACAGATGGCATGTGGTACACAAAGCCTAAAATATTTTCTGTCAGAAGTTTGCTGACCCTTGGGTTATATTTTAGTATTGTAATGTTAAACCAGCCTTGCATTCCTGAAATAAACCCAGTGTAGTCATGATGATTTTTTAAAAATACATTGCTGCACCCAATTTCTTAATTTTTCACTTGGGACTTTTAGATCTGTAGTCTTAATTGGAATTGTCTTATAATTTATCTTTCTCCTACTGTCATTGTCACTTTCTTGAAATCAGGATTTTGCTAACATGAAAGGACTTCTCTTCCCACTCCAAAGACAGGCAGGGGTGTCTTAATGCATTTTGTCCTGCTATGACAGAATAACACAGATGGAGTAATTAAATAACAGTAGAAATCTATTTCTCAAGATTCTGGAGACTGGCACCAATATCAAGGTTCTGGCGTCTGGTGAGGGCCTTCTTTATGTGTCATCCCATGGCAGAAGGCAGAAGGGCAGAGTGTGCTTGTACACACTGGGAAAAGAAAGTAGGGAAGGGGGCTAAACCCATCCTTTTATAAGAAACCCAAATTCATGGGTTAATTTGTAACTAACTCACTCCTGCAATAACTGCATTAATTCATTTGTAATGGCAGAGCCCTGATGACCTAATCACCTCTTAAAGGTCCCACCTCTCTGCACTGTTGCATTGAGGATTCAGATTTTAACACATGAACTTTGGGAAACACATTCAAACCATAAACAAGTGGAAATTAGAAAAAATAGAACAAGTGTGAATTTTGGGGTACGTAGCCAAGCTTAAAGAGAGCAAAATATTCAGGTTCTAGAAATAAAGAGAAACAAAACACCAAATGATGAGGACTCAACACGAAATGGTGAGAAGGATCTGAAGACTAATTAGCTCATTGGGGTGTGCAAACCTAGCTGGAGGCTAGAGTTGGTGATAATAATGTTAGGGAAATCTAGGCTTCAAGCCTCAGAGACGAGGAAAGATCTACCTTTGTGAAGCTGGGCATATGGAAGGGCTGCCCTACCATGAAATGTGGATTAGAAAATCTCTGTCTAGCTGCTACATGAGAATTTGACATGTACTTAGGACTGTGAGTAGGAAAAGTTACTAAAGAAATTGGAACCCAGGTCTGTGCCACACATAAATACAGGGTCTTAGTGTATACCTTCATGATCCAAAGACTGTTTAGTTGAGATTTAATCTTTAAAGTGATTGAGTCCAGTCACCAGTGTGACCTTTTAGAAGGAAACTTGAAAATGTTCGATAGGGATGCTTCTGCATCTCAATACACTCAAGACTTTTATGAAAAATTCAGTGTTTGATATAGAATTCAATATTACAAATCATGTAAAAAACGAATTGCACGTCAAATAAGAAAATTTGCACTTCAGGTGGTAGAAATACTAGAAACGTTGAAATCAGGTACTTAAACAGATACTTTAAAATAATTTTTTTTGGAACATTCTAAGAATAAGGTATGAATAGAAGTTATAAGACAAGACATGAAAATATATTCATGGATATTATGAACTCAATGAACATTGAATAGACATTGATTAAATATATTAGCAAATTGGAAGAAAGCTGAGGAAATAACACAATGCTCTCCAGAAGGACAAAATGGTAGATAAGAAATTAAGAGGAAAAAAAGAATGAAATATGTTTAATAAAGGAATGAAAGTAGAATACCGTAAGCACCTATAAACATAGTAATGAGATGACAGAATAACAAAGATGAGAAAATCTTTAAAGTTACGGGAGAAAAAAAAGATTACTTAAAGAAGAATAACAATTAGATTCTAAGAGTAATGACTTAATTAAAAATAACTTCATTGAGGTATAATTATAACAATATAATCTGCACTTTAAATATATATGGCTCAGTGCCTTTTGACAAATGCATATCTTGTGTAGCTACCACTAGAGTCAAGGTATAGGACATTACATTTTCCCCTAAAATTTCTCTTGCACTTCCTTGCATTCAGTCCTCTATTCTCACCCCACTCCACCCTGGGATAGCAGCTCCTGATCCATTATCATTCTAGATTAGATTTGCTTTTCCTAGAGTTTCATATAAATGGAATTTAACAATATATTCTCTTTGTGTTTTCTTTTATTCAGCATTTTATATATATGTGTGTTTATAATTCTAATTTTTATTTTACATTTAGGGAGTACATGTGCAGATTTGTTACCTGGGTATATTGTTTAATGCTGAGGCTTAGGGTGTGATTGATCCTGTCCCTGAGTATAGTAGGTATTGTTGTAGGTGGGTAGATACTGAGCATAGTACCCAACAGTTTTACAACTCTTATCCCTACCTCCTTCCTCTAGTAGTTTCTACTGTCCATTGTTGCCATCTTTTATGTCCATGAGTACTCATTTTTACTGCCATTTATAAGTGAGAACATGTGGTATTTGGTTTTATGTTCCTGCATTAATTTGCTTAGGATAATGTCCAGTTGCATCCATGTTTCCACAAAGCATAACAAAAATAAGCAATCTAGAAACCTGTGTCCATGTTCTCACATTTAGCTCCCACTTATAAGTGAGAACATGTGATCTTTTGTTTTCTGTTTCTGTATTAGTTTGCTAAGGATAATGGTCTCCAACTCCATCCATGTCCCTGCAAAAGACACGATCCCATTCCTTTTTATGGCTGCGTGGTATTACATGGTGTATATGTACAACATTTTCCTTATTAAGTGTATCACTGATGGGCATTTAGGTTGATTCCATGTCTTTGCTATTGTAAATAGTGTTGCAATGAACATACACATGCATGTACATACACATGCATGTGCCTTTAAAATAGAATAATTTATATTCCTTTGTGTATATACCCAGTAATGGGATTGTTGGGTTAAATAGTATTTCTGGTTCTAGGTCTTTTAGCAATTGTCAAACTGTCTTCCACATGGTCAAACTAATTTACACTCCCACTAACAGTATAAAAATGTTCCTTTTTCTCAACAACCTTGCCAGCATCTGTTATTTTTTGAATTTCTAGTAATAGCCATTCTGACTGGTGTGAGATGGTATCTCATTGTTGTTTTGATTTGCATTTCTCTAATCAATGATGCTGAACTTTTTCTGATATGTTTGTTGGCCACATGTATGTCTTCTATTGAGAAATGTCTATTCATTTCCTTTGCCAACTTTTTAATAAGGTTTTGTTTTTTTTTTTTTTTTTTTTTTTTTTTTTTTTTTTTTTTTTTTTTTTTTTTTTTTTTTTTTTTTTTTTTTTTTTTTTTTAATATTTTTTTTTTTTTTTTTTTTTTTTTTTTTTTTTTGGTAAATTTAAGTTCCTTATAGATGCTGGATATTAGATCTTTGTCAGATGCATAGAATTGTAAAAATTTCTCCCATTCTTAGGTTGTCCGTTTATTCTGTTGATAGTTTCTTTTGCTGTGCAGAAGCTCTTTAGTTTAATTACATCTCTTTTGTTAATTTTGCTTTTGTTGCAGTTGTTTTTGGTATCTTTGCCATGAAATCTTTGCCCATGCCTATGTCCTGAATGATATTGCCTAGGTTTTTTTCTAGGGTTTTTATAGTTTTGGGTTTTATATTTAAGTATTTAATCCATCTTGAGTTGACTTTTGTATATGGTATAAGGAAGAGGTACAATTTCAATTTTCTGCATGTGGCTAGCCAGTTCTCCCAGCACCATTTATTAAATAGGGAAGCTTTTCCTCATTACTGTTTTTTTGTCAGGTTTGTCAAAGATCAGATGGTTGTAGATCTGTGGTCTTATTTCTGGGTTTCTTATTCTGTTCCATTGGTCTATGTGTCTGTTCTTGTACCTGTACCATACTATTTTGATTATAAGAACCCCATAGTATAGGTTGAAGTTGGGTAGTATGTTGCCTACAGTTTTATTTGTTTGTTGGTTTAGGATTGTCTAGGCTATTTGGGCTCTTTTTTGGTTCCATATGAATTTTAAAATGTTTTTTTCTAATTCTGTGAATAATGTCAATGGTAGTTTCATGGGAATAGCCCTGAATCTATAAATCGCTTTGGGTAGTATGGCCATTACACAATATTGATTCTTTCTATCCATGAGAATGAAATGTCTTTCCATTTGTTTGTAGTTCTCCTTGAAGTGATCCTTCACTTCCCTTGTTAGCTGTATTCCTAGGAATTTTATTCTTATTGTGGCAACTGTGAATGGAAGTTCATTTATGATTTGGCTCTCAATTTGCCTATTTTTGGTGTACAGGAATGCTAGTGACTTTTGCGCATTGATTTTGTATCCTGAGACTTTGCTGAAGTTGCTTATCAGCTAAGAAGCTTTTGGGCTGAGATGATGTAGTTTTCTAGATAAAGGATTATGTTATCTGCAAACAAAGATAGATTGACTTTCTCTTTCAATACTATATCGAATAGGAGTAGTGAGAGAAGGCAACCTCGTCTTGTGTTGGTTTTTAAGGGGGAATGCTTCTAGCTTTTGCTCACACAGTATGATATTGGCTGTGTTTTTGTCATATATGACTTATTATTTGAGGTATGTTCCTTCAGTACCTAGTTTATTGAGAGTTTTTAACATGAAAAGATGTTGAACTTTGTTGAAGGTCTTTTTCACATCTATTGTGATTATCAGTGGTTTTTGTCTTTAGTTCTGCTTATGTGATGAAACAGACTTACTGATGTGAGTACAGTGAACCAACCTTGCATCCTGGGGATGAAGTCTACTTGTTTGTGGTGGATAAGCTTTTTGATGTGCTGCTGGATTCGGTTTGCCAGCATTTTGTTGAGGATTTTTGCACTGATGTTCATTAAGAACATTGGCCTGGAGTTTTCTTGATTTTTGTATCTCTGTCAAGTATTGGTATCAGGATAATGCTGGCCTCATAGAATGAGTTTGGTTGGTAAGCTGTTTATTACTGGGAGGAAGCTCTCCTCCTCAATTTTTAGAATAGTTCAGAAGGAATGATACCAGCTCTTCTTTGTATCCCTGGTAGAATTCAGCTGTGAATCTGTCTAGTCTTGGGCTTTTCTTGGTTGGTAGGGTATTTATTACTGCCTCAGTTTCAGAATTCGTTACAGGTCATTCAGGGATTCAATTTCATTCTGTTTCAGTCCTGGGAGGGTATATGTGTCAAGGAATTTATCCATTTCTTCTAGGTTTTTTAGTTTATATACGTAGAGGTATTATAATATTCTGTGATGGTGGTTTATATTTCTGTGGGGTCAGCAGTAGTATCCTCCTTATCATTTCTAATTGTGTTTACTTGAATCTTCTCTCTTCTTTATTAGTCTAGCTAGTAGTCTATTTTATTAATTTTTTCAAAAAGCCAACTTCTGGATTAATTGATCTTCAAATGGTTTTTCCTGTCTGTCTCCTTCAGTTCAACTCTGATCTTGATTGTTTCTTGTCTTCTGCTAGCTTTGGGGTTTGTTTACTCTTAATTCTCTAGTTCTTTTAGTTGTGATGTTAGCTTGTTGACTTGAGATCTCTCTAGCTTTTTGATATGGGCATTTAGTGCTCTCAACTTCCCTCTTAACATTGCTTTAGCTGTGGCATCCCAGAGATTTTGGTACGTTTTAATTTTGTTCTCATTAGTTTCAAACAACTTCTTGATTTCTGCCTTAATTTCATTATTTACCCAAACATCATTCAGGAGCAGGTTGTTCAGTTTGTTTTCATGTAATTGTGTGTTTTTGAGTGAATTTTTTTAGTGTTGAGTTCTAATTTGGTTACACTGTAGTCTGAGAAACTGTTGTGATTTCGGTTCTTTTGCATTTGCTGAGGAGTGTTTTGATTATGTGATCAATTTTACATAAGTGCCGTGTGGAGATGGGAAGAATGTATATTCTGTTATTTTTGGGTGAAGAGTTCTGTAGACATCTGTCAGGTCCACTTGATCCAGAGCTAAGTTCAGGTCCTGAATATCTTTGTTAATGTTCTATCTGATGATCTGTCTAATATTGTCAGTGGGATATTAAAGTCTCCCAGTATTATTGTGTGGGAGTCTAAGTCTCTTTGAAGGTCTCTGAGAACTTGCTTTATGAAGCTAGATGCTCCTTTATTGTGTGTATATATGTTTAGTATAGTTCTTCTTATTGAATGCCCTTCTTTGTCTTTTTTGATCTTTATTGGTTTTAAGTTTATTTTGTCAGAAACTAGGATTGCAACCCCTGGTTTGTTCTGTTTTCCATTTGTTTGGTAAATTTTTCTCCATCTCTTTATTTTGAGCCTACCTGTGTCTTTGCATGTGAGATGAGTCTCTTGAAGACAGCATACCGATGGGTCTTGGTTTTTTATCTAGTTGCCACTCTGTGTCTTTTAATTGGGGAATTTAGCCCATTTACATTTAAGGTTAGTATTGTTATATGTAGATTTGATCCTGTCATCATGATGTTAGCTGGTTATTTTTCAGACTTGTTTATGTGGCTGCTTCATCGTGGCACTGGTCTGTGTCACTGTGTTTTTGTAGTTGCTGATAATAGTTTTTCTTTTCTGTTTTTAGTGCTTCCTTCAGGAGCTCTTGTAAGGCAGGTCTGGTGGTAATGAATTCCCTCAGCATTTGCTTGTCTGAAAAGAATCTTATTTCTCCTTTGCTTATGAAGCATGATTTGGCTGGATATGAAATTCTTGGTTCAAGAGTTTTTTCTTTATGAATGTTAAATATAGGCCTCCAATCTGTTCTGGCTTGTGTGGTTTCTGTTGAGAGGTACACTGTTCGACTGATGAAGTTTTCTTTATAGGTGACCTGCTCTTTTTCTCTATCTGCCTTTAGCATTCTTTCTTTCAGTTCAATCTTGGAAAATCTAATGACTATGTATCTTGGGATGATCTTGTGTAGAATCCTGCAGGGGTTCTCTGTATTTCTTGAATTTGATTCTTGACCTCTATAGCAAGTTTGGGGACACTTTCATTGACAGTATTTTGAAATAGTTTTCCTAAGTTGTTTGCTTTCTCTATCCCTTTCAGGGATCCCAGTAATTTGTAGACTTTGCTTCTTTATGTAACCCCATATTTCTCAGAGGCTTTATTTGTTTATTTTCACTTATTTTTCTTTGTTTTTATCTGACTATCTTATTTCAGAGAGCCAGTCTTCAAGTTTGAAAATTATTTGCTGGGCTTGGTCTATTCTGCTATTAATACTTGCCATTGCATTGTGAAATTCTTGTAGTGTATTTTTTCCCTCTGTCAGATCACTTAGGTTCTTCTTTGTGGCTGTTTCATCTGTCAGCTCCTGTACTGTTTTATTGTGATTATTAGTTTCCTTGGATTGGTTATACCATGTTCCTCAATCTCAGTGGTCTTCGTTCCTATCCTTATTCTGAATTCTATTTCTGTCATTTCAGCCAACTCAATCTGGTTAGGAACCCTTGTTGTAGAACTAATGTAGTCATCTGGGGGATATAAGACACTCTGGCCATTTGATTTCCCAGAGTTCTTGCATTGGTTCTTGCCATGACTTGTAATTTTTAATTGACTGTTAGCATTGCATTATGTTGCTTCTCTTATAGAGCATTGGGATAAGCAGTTATTTGTTGTTTAATTTGATACTTTTGAGGTTTGTAAGGATGGATATAAAATAACCTTTAGTCAGGGACGGTTAAGCCTTGCTACTGAGGTATGGCCCTTCTGGGATCTCTGCTGAATCACCCATATGATAAATGTAGACTCACCACTTGTCTTAAGGGGACTTGAATGATTCTCAGCCTTGGTGATATCTCTGGAAATTGCTTACTGCTTTGCTTTCTAGTTGCTCAATTTCCTTAACTTACAGATATTTTACTATACACGTTCACATCTTATTGTTCAAACAAAGACACAGGACACTTTAAGCTAGAATTACAGATTTATTTTTTAGGGTAATTTCTTCCTCTCCAGAACTCTGCATTATACCTTTTAGCATCTCAGGCTCCTAGGTATCTGATCTCTGTCTTGTCATCTGAGCAAGATTGTCATTTCTGCTTGGAATCTTCCTCCTTGCCCCATGGTCCAAAATATGCCTCCAGGAAGAAAGCCAGATGATTTTATAGCTCCTCTCATTTGTTTCTCTTATTAGGTTTTATTGTCCTATGCTACTGGTTGTTCAGTATCTGAAAACAGTTGTTTTACATATTTTGTGTAGTTTTATCATTGTTTGAGGTGGAAGAGTTGATCTGGTTCCTGTTATTTCATCATGGCCAGAAGTGAAAATCCTCCTCCACTTAAAAAAAATATGCATTTCTTTTTTTTTTTTTGAGACAGAGTCTCACTCCGTCACCAGGCGCCAGGCTGGAGTGCAGTGGCGCGACCTCGGCTCACTGCAACCTCCGCCGCCCGGGTTCAAGCAATTCTCCTGCCTCAGCCTCCCAAGTAGCTGGGACTACAGGCGCACGCCACCACGCCCAGCTAATTTTTTTGTATTTTTAGTTGAGACGGGGTTT
>PVKV010025923.1:0-28889 GCA_004027835.1 Alouatta palliata | reverse complement strand
GCATCAACTAACCGGCAAAACAGCCAGCTAGCATCAAAATGGCAGGATCAAATTCACACATAAAAATATTAACCCTGAATGTAAATGGGCTAAATGCCCCAATCAAAAGACATAGACTGGCAAACTGGATAAAAAGCCAAAACCCATCGGTGTGCTGTATCCAGGAAACCCATCTCACATGCAAAGATACACAAAGGCTGAAAGTAAAGGGATGGAGGAAGATTTACCAAGAAAATGGAGAGCAAAAAAAAGCAGGAGTTGCAATTCTCATCTCTGATAAAACAGACTTTAAACCGACAAAGATCAAAAGAGACAAAGAAGGACATTACATAATAGTAAAAGGATCAATGCAACAAGAAGAGCTAAGGATCCTAAATATATACGCACCCAATACAGGAGCACCTAGATACATAAGGCAAGTTCTTAATGACTTACAAAGAGACTTAGACTCCCACACAATAATAGTGGGAGACTTGAACACCCCATTGTCAATATTAGACAGATAAACAAGACAGAAAATTAACAAGGATATCCAGGACTTGAACTCAGACCTGGATCAAGCAAACCTAATAGACATTTACAGAACTCTCCACCCCAAATCCACAGAATATACTATAAGGACACATGCACACGAATGTTCATTGCAGCACAGTTTACAATAGCAAAGACCTGGAACCAACCCAAATGCCCATCAATGATAGACTGGACAGGGAAAATGTGGCACATATACACCATGGACTATTATGCAGCCATCAAAAACGATGAGTTTGCATCCTTTGTAAGGACATGGATGAACCTGGAAACCATCATTCTCAGCAAACTGACACAAGCACAGAAAATCAAACGCCGCATATTCTCACTCATAGGTGGGTGTTGAACAATGAGAACACATGGACACAGGGAGGGGAGCATCTCACACTGGGGTATGTTGGGGGGAAAAAGGGGAGGGACAGCAGGGGGTGGGGAGTTGGGGAGGGATAGCATGGGGAGAAATACCAGATATAGGTGATGGGGAGGAAGGCAGCAAATCACACTGCCATGTGTGTACCTATGTAACAATCTTGCATGTTCTTCACATGTACCCCCAAAACTAAAATGCAATAAAAAGTATATAAAAAAAAAAAGTGCCAGGCTTTGCTTATGTATCTCCCTGTGTGTGGAATACTATTTCTCTATAGTAACTGATAAATACACCTCTATATTGCAAGGTAGTCCAAATATCACCTCTTCTATGAAAGTTTTCACTGACATAGAGACATATCCACATATTAATTGTCTTTTCTTTCCCCCATAGTATCCCAGCACAGTTCCTCTATTGAGTCTTCACACTGTGCCACCGTGAGGTGTATGTTATCTTGTTCCTTGCTTCAGGACTCGGAGGCACTTAGTCTCAGCCAAATCTCTAAAGGAAATTGCCTTTGTCCAAAAAGACCCTCTTTTCCCTAGGGTAGTGCAAATCCCTTGATTAGTTGGTGAAGAGGGTAGGGTACAAAGGCCTCCTTGCTTCAATGTGAGACTATTCTCATTTTGCCAGCCCAGTCCCAGAGCTCCTGTGAAGCCTTTGTACTAACAGCTCAACTCCTTCCGCTGCTCTTTCCTTCACTTCCCCACAGGGGTTGATCAGAGTACATTCCCCAATAAACTGCTTACATTCTAAACTCCATCTTAGAGTGTATTTCTCAGGGACCCTAACACACTGTTTTATACTTACGTTTTTATAGTTCATCTTCAGATATTGACTGCATCAATGCATTTCTAAGTGCAGGTTATCAATACAGGCTTGCCAAAATAAAAAAATAAAATAAAAAATGGTTCACAGACCCAAATGTAAAGGCTAAAACTACAAAACTCTTAGAAGGAAACATTGATATAAATCCTTATGACCTTGGGTTAGGTAATAATTTCTTCAAAATGATACCTAAAGGAGAAGCCACAAAAGGAAAAATAGATAAACTGGACATTAAACTTTACAGCATAAAAGTTTAGGGATAAAGTTAATAAAACATGGGTAGAACATATACTGAAAACTACAAAACATTGTTGAAAGAAAGTAAAGAAGATTTAAGTAAATGAAAAGACATCCCACGTTCATAGACTGGAGGGCTTAATACTGTTAAGATGGCAATACTCCCTTTCTTTCACTTTCTTCACACAAGTTAAATGAAGAAACAACTCATAGAATGAAAGACAATATTTGCAAGTTAACTACCTTATAAGGGACTCATATCCAAAATATATAAAGAACTCTTACAACTAAAAAAAAAAAAACTACTCAATTGAAAAATGGGTAAAGGATCTGAATATACATTTCTTCAAAGGAGATATATAAGTAACCAATAAGCACATGAAAAAATTATTAGTCTTTAGGAAAATACAAATCAAAAGCACAACTGAAATATCACTTCAAATTATAAATAGACAAGTGTTGGCAAGAATGAAGAGTGATTGGAACCCTCATATATTGCTTGTGAAAATGTAATATGGTGCAGCCACTTTGGAAAACAGTCTGGAAGTTCCTCAAAAAGTTCAACAGAGAGTTATCATATAACCCAGAAATCCCACTTGTAGGCATATACTCAAGAGAATTGAAAAAAATGTTTACACAAAAGCATGTACACAAATATTGAGAGCAGCATTATTTATAATAGGCAAAAATGGAAACAACCTAATGTCTATCCACTGATGAATGGATAAATGAAATATAACCATATAATAGAATATCATTCAAGCATAAAAAGACTGAAATATTGATTCATGCTACCGTATGGATGAACCTTGAAAATATTATGCTAAGTGAAAAGGCCAAACATAGAAGATTATATATTGTATGATTCAATTTAAATGAAATGTCCACAGTGGTCAAATCTATAGCGAGAGAAAGTAGATAAATGATTTGGAGAAGATGGAAGAGGGGAGGGTTTGGGAAAAATGGGGAGTGACTACTTATAGGTGCAGGGTTTCCTTTTGTGTCTCTAAAATTGATTATGATAATAGTTGCACAACTCTGTTAATGTACTAAAAAAACCAATGAATTAGGCACTTTAAATGGGTAAAGTATATGGTATGTTGATTATATCACAATAAAGCTGTTATTCAAAAGACAGTGATGAAAAATCTGTTGGTGCCTTTCATGGATTAAGGTGGGGACACCAAACTATACTAGTGGCCATTGTATTCTTTACCATTATGCATTTTCACAGAAAGAAATGCCATTTCAGGCTGGGCACGGTGGCTCACGCCTATAATCCCAGCACTTTGGGAGGCTGATGTGGGTGGATCACCTGAGGTCAGGAGTTCGAGACCAGCCTGGCCAACATGGTGAAACCCCATCTCTATTAAAAATACAATAATTAGCCAAGTGTGGTAGCGAGCACCTGTAATCCCAGCTACTCGGGAGGCTGAAGCAGGACAATTGCTTGAACCTGGAAGGCAGAGGTTGGAGTGAGCCAAGATCATGCCACTGCACTCCAGCCTGGGCAACAAGAGGAAGACTCTGTCAAAAAAGAAAAGTAAAAAGAAAGAAAGAGAGAGAGAGAGAGAGAAAGGAAGGAAGGAAGGAAGGAAGGAAGGAAGGAAGGAAGAAGGGAAGGGAAGGAAAAGAAAAGAAGGACCATATGCATTTCACATTTCACTTAAGAATATTCTTGAAGCAGTAGAAATTATTGTTTATTAAAATGCTATTTATGTTAACATGCATTGGGTCTTTTATTTTTATATCAATTAATAAATTTTAAAAAGTTATTTATAGAGATTATAAGGAAAGTATAATGCTGTACAACATATTACATTTATATAACATACCACATCATTCTGAACTGATTTTAATTTGGCTATATAGTTTTTAGAGGTTAACAACTCTTAATCTGCATTTGCAACAATTAAAAACCCTTTTCTGCCTTTATCAAGAGGGTAAAATGGACACAAAAATATTTGGATGTGGGGGACTAAAAACCTATTTATTTTATTCTTTAAAAGAAAGAAAAATTCTTCCTAAAATATTTTGCTTAGAGTATTAAATTTTAAAATCTATTTCACTATAACGTGTATTGTACAATATGTTACATGATGATCTAAGATGCTGGTTCTAAATGTCATAGTTCATTCAAGCTTTGAATTATCCTTCCAAATTATCTGGTTTCTAAACTTATTGATTCAAATATTTATTGTACTAGTTTCTATATCATAAAGGCTCAGATATTATCAGCTAATAAAATAAAATACAACATCTGGATAAATGTTTCCACGAAACCATTTGCTGTAATCTCACTGCAACACAAAAGATATTTGCTAACTGGCTCCAAGGGAGAACAAAAAATTAGTTGAATAATTTATTTCAAATATAAGAGCTGTTTAGTATTGCAGTAGTTTTAAAATTAAATTTAAGTTTTCTCCATTATTCAGAAACACATCAGTTATAAATGGTTCCGTTTCAGGAGATTTTCTTGGCTCTCAATCTCTCCCTGGGTAGTCACTGGAAGACTTTTAAGAAAATGAAAGTTTTCAGAACAAAGTTAAACAAGTAATGAATACTGCCAGACTATTAGTCACTTCTATGTTCTGGCACCCATATACAAATGAAACAAAGACATTTAAAATAGAAAACCTTCAAAACTAAAGTCTTCTCATCTTCACTCCCAAAGCTAAAAAGCTCCAACTTCTTATACAGTCTCATTCAATCTAAGATTCTCTCAGCATTCTGGTGAGCAGAGATATACAGCATCTAATAAAATTCCAGGCCACAGTCACTGAATAAATAAGCAAAGCTAAACAAATGGCATTTCTTATCAAATAAACACTAACATGATTGAGCATAGAGCATTTCAATCAGTTAACATCTGTTCTATAATCGTATTTCCTATTTTATAAATGTAGTGTGAATGAACAATTCATTTTTATAGATTTACTGCCTCATGTTGCCTTACCATTGCATTTCAATTCTAGTTAGAGGGGCTTGAACAGAAAGGTATACATTGAATGAAGGAAAACCTTGATTGTAACTTGGGAATGAGTCAGTCAAGTTGTCCAGCTAGTTCAAGGTTTGTTACTTTATACACAAAACCATTTTAAATTTAATCTTTTGGATGGAAATTTAAACACCCAATACTCATTGCTTATCTTCACAAGTAGAATATGGTAGATGATCACAATTTAATTGTTTTTTGATGAATTTGGGTCATTATCATGAACATCAATTACTGAGCTATGTTATAACACGTTGATGCCCTCAAGACTTATTTAAGCCATATAGGGCAATTAGTCCCACAATGCTGAGTTCTTGGCCTGTTTTTTGTTTTTTCTGTCTCCTTCCTTAGAGTCAGCTGTCTTTCCCTCCTACTATTTGATGAGCCTTGTAAACATTTCTAAATGGCCTCTCCACAGCTGTTGGCTAGGAAATCTGATAATCATGATTTAAGCATAATAATGAGTAAACAAATTATAAGTATTTCAGAAGCTTACCCTATATAACATGCATGAGCTTAAGTGCACGGATCTTGTGACACATACTTTATCTGCACAAAGCCTTTTCTCATCTGAGTTCTTAGGTGATGTTACTAGATCATTGAATTCTAGCTGTATATTACCATATTTGATAAAACTTTCCCTTTATGATCATATATGCAGGACAATTTCATAATCTGGCCTAAAGTCCTTAGGCAGTTAAAACAAGATTTGTTCAAGACAAATTTATTTATTCTGCAACTACAGATAAAAAAGTATAGACTTTCTAAGCTTGAACATTTAGGATACCTAAGAAGTAAATTGCACAGAGATTTAATACATTGGAAGTATGACTTAGAAATCTGAAAATTTGTATACGACTAAATATATAAATAGTAGAACAGATTCAATTCAATCAGCAAATGTCTATTAAGCATCTACCATGTTCAAGGCATTATACTAGCATCACAAGGGATATAAAATGATAAAGATACAGTCCATGCATTAAGAACTTAATATCTAGTAAGCGAGATTAGATACAAATGACTAAGATGAAAGGCAAAGAAATGAAATAGATGTAAGAAAACCATAAGTAAGTTATTATGGGAATTTAAAGAAATGAGAGATTAAACTTAGCTTGGGGAGAAGGATCAGAAAATCACAAAGCGTTCCAAGGAATACATGGTGTTCATGATAAGTCTTGTAGTTTGGACAGGTTCTTAAGAGAAGAGAGTAGGGGGAAGAGGCAGCAGTAGTAGACATCTTGGGCTAAGGAGACTGTAATTATTCATTTCACAAATATTTACTGAGCATTTATTATTATTTTATATCGGGCACTGTTATAGGCAATAGGGATAGAACAGTGAACAAAGCAGATAAAAATCCCTGCCCTCACGGACCTGATATTACAGTAGGCAGAGAAAGAGACATTAAAAATGGTAACAATAATAACAGCCGAGACATTAGAGCACTTAACATGTTGGCCAGGCACTGTTTATATGTTTTAAATATAAACTCATTTAATCTTCAAAATACCTCTATCTTTATGAAGTAGATTGTTATTAATATTATCCCTATTTTAGAGATAGAAAACAAGATATAGAGATTAAACTGTCCAAAGGCACAATGAGAAATGAAATTATGATTCAAATCTGGGGTATCCAACTACAGAGTCTATATTCTTAACCATTATGTGATTCCAAATAAGCATCATCTAAAAGTGTTACATGTTGATAAACACAAAATCCAAGGAGCAGCGAGCCACTTTATTTGGAAGATATAAGGGAATAGCAAAGGATAAACCCAAAGAAATAGGTTGGGCTCATATTATGGTGGGCCTTGCATGCAAGACAGGGGAATCCATCTACTGAATTAAGTACAATGGGAAACCACTGAAGATATGATTAGTGCCTCATTTTATAAAGGGTGAACTGGAGTGAGGAGAGAGGCCGGAAGAGGAGATCAGATTCACCACTGAACATTTATCATGATTATTGATACAGCCCAGGTGAAAAGTAATTAAGGTATAGAACAGAATAAAATACATATTATGAGAGTCCAAGAAACTAGAAATTAAACACACAGACACACACACACACACACACACACACACACACACACACACACACACACAAATATATTCTTCCAGTTGAGGCCAAAATGTCAAAGTCATCATCCTTGACATTACTGTTTCCTCTCATATGCCATATTCAATCAACAGCAAATTCAGAATTTAACAATCTTTCACCACTTTCACCACCACTACTCTGGTCCAATCCATCAACTCTGACCTAGCTTACTGAAATAGCCTCCTTACTTACTCCCTACTTCTACCCTTGCCCTGCTACAGTCTAGTCTCAACCCTGCAGCTAAAGTTTTCTTACCAATAAAATAGGTCAAATCAGGTCACTCCTTTGCTCAAAACCCTCCATTGGCTTCCTATTCCACTCATAACACAAAGCTAAAGTCTTTACAATGACCTATACGGCCTACATGATCTGATCCTCTCCCCTTACCTCTCTAACCTCACCTCTATTACTCTTCCTTTTACTCACTCTGCTTCAGTCACACTGGCCATGTTGCTGTTTCTGGAACACGCATGTTCTCCCCCATCTTAGGGCCTTTACATTTTCTACTTCTTCTGCCTGGAATGCTCCCTCAACCTCTCCCATAACTGCCTGGCTCTTTCCTGACTGCCTCCAAATCTTTGCTCAAATATCACCTTCTCAGTTAGCTTCCCTAAACTACCCAATTTAAAAATGTGTACATATACATACACATCCTGTCCTGACCACGTCTCTCCAAATTCCCTGATTTTTCTCCATATAACTTTTTATCATCTGACATTCTATGTATTTTACTTACCTGCTTGTGTGTCATCCTCCACTAGACTATCAACTCCAAGAGAGCCAGAATTTTTATCTATTATGTTCACTGCTACATCCTTGGTGCCATAAATAGTACCTGGTTCATGGTAGTTCTCAATAAATATTTCTTAAATAAATGAATGAATCAATTCAGAAAAAAAAATTGAAAACAAAGTAAAGGACAGTGAAGAATTAGAATTCATATAGGAAGGCAACTAATGGAATAGGTGGAGCAAAGGAAGAGAAAGGATCGAAATGTCTCCATGATGTCCAGACTTTAGGAATGGGAACGGCATTATCAGAAATGAAATAGTTACAGGGAACTGATTTGGAGGGTGGAAATTAATTCACTTTTAGACATGATGAGTATATAATATGGAACATTAATGGGAAATCAAGCAATGCCAATCTGAAGCTTAAGAAAGAAGTCAGGGCTAGAGATAATAATTTGGGAGTTATTAAAATACAGAGGAAAGCCAGGCACAGAGGCTCATGACTATAATCCCAGCACCTTGGGAGGCCGAGGAGGGCAGATTGTTTGAGCCTGGGAGCTTGAGACGGGCCTGGGCAACATAGTGAGACCTCATCTCTACAAAAATCTTTTTAAAAATTAGCTGGCCATGGTGGCATGTGCCTGTGGTCCCAGCTACTCAGGAGGCTGCGGTGGGATGATAGCTTGAGCCTGGAGGTCAATGCTTCAGTAAGCCAAGGTCACACCACTACACTGCAGCAGCTTGGTCAACAAAGTAAGACTCTGTTTCAAAAAAAAAAAAAATTAAAAAAAATAAGACAGAGATCATAGTGGAGGGGATAGGACAGAACCTTGGGAAAGGTTACACTTCAGAGGTTCAGGGAAGAACATCAGTCAGGGAGGCAGCAAGAGAACCAAAATAATGACATGTCATGAAGCCAAGAGAGTAGGGTTTCAAGAAGGTAGTGGTAAATTAGTATTATATGTTACAAGAAAAGTCAAGAAGGTTCTCAAAACAAACAGGCTGATTTGGCAAATAGGAAGCCACTGGAAGAAGTATTTCTTTAAAGTGATAGAGGCAGGAACCAAACCCCAAGGCACGTAGGAAGGAGTCAAGACATGAAGGTAAAAGGTATTCATTTCTTTCAACAAGCTCACCAAAATGAAAATGCTCACTTTTGCCCAGTAATTCCACTCCCTAGAATTTAACTTTTAAAAAATTGTTCCATGAAAGAATAACAGCAAGCAAATACATTAATGCAAAGGTTGTACATTACATGGTTGCTGGTAATAGCAAAAGATTGTAAACTACTTGAAATGATCAACTACAACAAAATAGTGATTTATGATCTATTAAAACAATAAAATACTTTTTGACTATAATAAAGACTATGACGAAAAAGAGAAATGCTTAATATGTTAAATAGAAAAAAATCAAAATACAAATTTAAAATTTTCACCATTCATTCATTTGACATTTGATTATGGAGTCCCTCCGATGTGATAGGCATATATACTAGATACATAGTGGCAGACAAAACAGACCTTTTACCCTCATAAGACTTAACAGTTTGTGGTTCAAACTATGAAAAAAAGGGTACATATGTAACACAGAAAAGTATACCCCTAAATAACAAAAGCTATGTATTATGATGGTAGAATTATAGCTTTTCCTACAGTATTATTCAATAAAAATTAGCTCTTTTCAATAAATAAAGAGAAAAGTAAATATTTATAGCAAGGAAAGGAAGAAGAGAGTTGACAGGTAGCTTGACGGGGCAGCAGGGTTCCAGGACATGCTTTTTAGAAGAGAGAATCAGATCATGTCCAAAGACAAAGGGGATAGCAGAAGCAGAGACTGAAAATTCCATGTCTTTCTTACTGCAACAGCTAATTTAATATATCCACTCTGAGAGCTCTTCAAATTCCTTGGAGAATAGACTTTGAATAGCCTAGAATAGCTGTCCTAGAGCTGACATTTAAAGGTGTCTCTTGTGAACACTAATAAAGATCCCATCCTCCACCTAAGAAAAAGCTTGATCCAGACAATAAATTTCATAGTAAAACTGATCATGGAGGAAAGAGTTACTGAATATTAGTAGATCTCATGAACTGATTCAAACTATAGAATATATTTACCTCACCCCAATAACTCTGTTTCTAAATGATTTTTTGAATAGAGTAAAATTGCCTGGGTGTAGGATGTATTTTTATTACCATTTAAAAGGAAAATAAATTCATGAAAGTGTGGTATAGCATACCGAATATGCTGACCTTTCAGTTCCTTAACTTCTTCATCTTCAATGACCTCATCCTTCCATTCCATGTGAGCCACCCACTGCATACACTTTGGAAGTTTCCATCACCCTTTCCTACTCCATCTCCAAAATCACTAATTCAAACATGAAATTCTCTGATCACAAACTTCCAGGTTGCTCGTTCAATTGTTCCCACTATCACTATTCTTTCAGGTCATCAAGACCTCCAGTTCACTGATCCTTCCTCCTCTACTTTCTCCCTATTAATCAAAATTTTCTTCACTTCCCTCCCTAACCAGCTTAGGTTCCATAGTGTATCACTGCTGTTACACTCTTATCAAAACCACAAAATCTCTTAACTCACTATGATGATGCTGTTATTGATAATGATAATGATGTTTTTATACTCATCTAGGCCAAATTCTAACCATTGATCATTCCTACTATTCACTTTCTCTGTGCCTGTGTCCAGTAGCCAAGTTATGGGCAAAGCAACGAAACAGGCAAATTTGTTTCAATGCATAAAATCAAAATCACTTGCAGCAGACTCCTGAAATCTGCTCACCAATCTTGCTGTGTTTTTCTTTCTCACTTTCTGCCACGACTTTAAAAAATTTTCTCCACTCTTCCCCATCCTTCAGAGCACTATTCTCCAGCTCCACCCTTTTCAGAAAATGACTTTGCCTCCTACTTCATAAAGGAAATAGACCATTAGCTTTTTGGGGCTTATACATAGCAGGTACTCAAACATGTGATAAATGGATAAAAAGAAGAAAAATATGAAATGGAGAAAAACCTGGCATGGTAACCTAAAACAAAACCTCAGTTTTCCCATTTAAAAAAGTGGTAGGTGTATAATATGATCTAAGTTCCCCTAACAACTTAAAATTTACATTCACATATCCAGACCTATGAATGCAACCTATGCAGGTAAGAATTTTCTCAAAAGTGAATAAGCAGTAGTTAGGAAATACCATCTTATGCCTGTCTTACCAGTTGGCAGAAGTGCTATTATTCACTGTTCAATAAATAAATATTTACTGAGTTCCTTCTATGTATTTGGATTTATGGGCAAGAATAGGGGATATGCAAGACCTGGTCTTTGGCTTGATGGAGCTTTCAATCTACTAAGGGAAGAAAAACTTTATACAAGTGTCTCTAATAGGTGACACATGCAGCGTTTTTTAAAAAGACTAGTGATTGAGAGGAAAAAAAGAATGACATTAGCAAGATGGTCAAAGAGAAGTTCCCAGTACTCTTTTATCTACCACGTACAAAAACACTCACAAAACAATAAATAAATGACTACATTTTTGACAGAAATAACTAAAGGAGAGCACCAGATAACATCAAGGAAGCAGGACCAGAAAACCTATAGAGCACACAATCCCAGGATGGCTGCATAGGGAAGGAAAAGAAACACCTTGCCTCTGCGACCCTATTCCCCTATTCAGAATCAGCTTAGAACCAGCTTGGAATCAGCTGATCAGAACCACAGCTATTTCAAAGCCCCCTGGACCCAAGTTTCTGGGATGTGCCACAGAGCAACAGTCCCTGGTTAGTGGGAAAACTGCAGTCATTAATGCCTTGCAGAGTGAACCTATGCCTCAACTTTTGGGTGCTACCATAGTTTCACAAGACCCTGAGCCCAGGAAATCACCTTCACAGCTGCTCCGAGCACCTGTGTCCTGGATCCCACTATCACCGTGGCTGCCTATGGGCAATGTCAGATCTGACACCAAGATAGATACCCATAACTAAGATACCCCACTGTGGGAAAAGTAAGACCAGGAGGATCCATAAAGCCCTTTCCCTAATGACCTATGCAGCCACCATCATTGCCACAAACTCCAGTAGCCTAGACTACTGAAGTACCTGCAGTCATCACAGACATTGATTACAACTAAATAAGCTGCACAAGACTACAGCACTGTGCCCATGTGGAACCAGAGTCACCATAGCCTGCTCAATTGTCACCCTCAGGCCCATCTTCAGGCGAATGTCTTTCCATATAAAAGCCACTCTGTAAAGTTTGGAAGAAGTGACTGCATCACTTGATGCACAGACATCAATGCAGGGACACACAAAAAAACATGAAAAAGCAAGGAAGCATGTCACTACCAGAGAAATGGAATAATTCTCCAATAATTAACCTCAAAGAAATGTAAATTTACAAATTACCTGAAAATAAGTTTAAAATATTAATCTTAAGGAAATTCGGCAAGATACAAGAGAAGATACAGAAACAATTCAATGAAATTGAGAAATAATTTATAATCTGAGTGATAAATTCAACAAAGAGATAGATATAATTAAAAAGATATCACTAAAAAGAACCAAAGGTAAATTCTGGAGCTGAAAAGTTCAATCAATAGCAGACTAGATCAAACAGAAGAAAGAATCTGTTAACCTGAAGATTTTTTTTTTTTTTAATGACTCAGTAAAAAGAAAAAGAATAAAAAAGAGTGAAAACAGTCTATGAGACTTAAGGAGCATCATTAATCTAACAAACTTTCACATTATGGGAGTTTCAAAGGAGAAGAGACAGAGAAAGGGACAGAAATATTATTTAATGAAATAATTGCTGACAACTTTCCAAGTCTTAAGTGAGATATGAACATCCAGATTCATGAAAATCAAAAGTACACAAAGAGCTACAATCCAAAGGGCCCTCTCCAAGGTATACTATCATAAAACTGTCAAAAGTCAAAGAGAGAACATTAAAACCAGCAATAGAAAAATGTCAAGTCACATACAAAGGAATATCCATTAGAATATCAATGGATTTCTCAGCAGAAACCTTGTAGGCCATAAGAGAACGAAATGATATAGTCAAAGTCCTGAAAGAAAAAGACAAACTATCAGTCAAGAATACTATACCCAGCAAGTCTGTCCTTCAGAAATGAAGGCGACATAGTTTTTCCTAGACAAGAAAAAGCTTAAGGAAGTCATCACCACTGGACCTGCCCTACTAGAAATGCTTAAGGAAGTTCTTCAAGTAGAAACAAAAAAGAAGATAATTACTATTATGAATATATATGAAAATATAAAACCTAATGGTAGAGGTAAATACACATTCAAATCCAGAATATTCCAATACTGTTGTAATGATGTGTAAATCATACATACCTCTAGTATGAAGGTTATAAGTCAAAACAATCAACAACTCATAGACATAAAGATACCAACAATAGAAACTGGGAACTACTAGAGAAGGGAATGGGGTAGAGGGCAAGGATTGAAAAATTAACTATTAGGTACTATGCTCAGTATGTGAGTGATAGAATCATTCATACCCCAAACCTCAGCATTATACAATATCCACAGTCAACAAACCTACACACACACCACCTGAATCTAAAATAAAAATTGAAATAAAAGAAAAAGGAAAAAGATGATTAATATCTAAAAGCATAATAAGTTGTTAAAAATACCCAATATAAAAAGATGTAAATTATAACATCAAAATTATAAATTGTGGAAAAGGGGGGTAAAAGTCTAGTTTCTGATGACAGAAGTTGATATAAGCTTAAAATAGATTATAACTATAAGATGTTTTATGTAAGCATCATAGTAAACATAAAACAAAAACCTACAGCAGATATACAAATGATAAAGAGAGAGGACTCAAAGCTCACACTACAGAAAAGTATCAAATCACAAAGATAGACAACAGAGAAAAAAAGGAACAAAGAAGCTAAAAAACAACCAGAAAATAAATAACAAAATAGCAGTGGTAAGTATTTACCAATTAATAATAACACTGAATGTAAATGAATTAAATTCTGCAATCAAAAGACATAGAGTAGTTGAATAGATTTTAAATAAAAGGGTCCAACTATATGTTGTCTACAGGGTACCCACTTAAGCTTTAAGGACATAGACTGAAAGCAAAGGGAAGGAAGAAGCTATTCCACACAAATGGCAATCAAAAGAGAGCAGAGTGGCTATGCTTATAACTGACAAAATAGACTTCAAGTCAAAAATTTTTACAAGAAACACAGAAGGTCATTATTTAACTGTAAAGGAGTCAATTCATCAAGAAAACATAACAATTATAAATATATATGCATGTAATGTTGGAGCACCTAAATACATAAAGCAAATATGAATGGACATAAAAGTATAGGAACTACAAGCCAGGTGTGGTGACTCAAGCCTTTAACCCCAGCACTTTGGGAGGCCAAAGTGGGCAGAACACAAGGTCAGGAGTTCGAGGCCATCCTGGCTAACATAGTGAAACCCCATCTCTACTAAAAATACTAAAATTAGCTGAGCATGGTGGCAGGTTCCTGTAATCCCAGCTACTCGAGAAGCTGAGGCAGGAGAATCATTTGAACCCAGGAGGCGGAGGTTGTAGTGAGCTGAGATTGCACCATTGCACTCCAGCCTGGGTGACAGGGCGACTCTATCTCAAAAAAAAAAAAAAAAAAAAAAAAAGGTAAGAAACTTCAGTATCTCACTTTCTTCAATGGGTAGACCAACCAGACAGAAAATTCATAAGAAAATACTGGATTTAAATTGTACTTTTGACTAAATGAACCTAACAAATGTATAAAGAACTTTCCATCCAAGAGCAGTTGAATACACATTTGTAAATATATATGCATCTAACATTGGAGCACATAAATACATAAAGCAAATATGACTGACATAAATAGATAAGCAAATCAATCCAGGTGACATATCACATTAACAAAATGAAAGATAAAAAACACATGATCATCTCAATTGATACAGAAAAAGCTTTCAAAAAAGTTCAAAATCCTATCTTGACAAAAACTCTCAACAGTTTAGGTATAGAAGGAATGTTCCTCAATACAATGTAAGGCAATTTTATGGAAAACCTACAGATAACCTTATAATCAATAAGTGAAAACTTAAAGCTTGTCCACCACAATGTGATGCTAGGCAAGAATGCCTACTCCCACTATTTCTTTTTTTTTTTTTTTTCACTTTAAGTTCTGGGGTACATGTGCAGAATGTGCAGGTTTGTTACATAGCTATACATGTGCCATGGTGGTTTGCTGCACCCATCAACCTGTCATCTACATTAGGCATTTCACCTAATGCTATCCCTCCCCTAGCCCTCACCTTCCTGATAGGCCGTAGTGGGTGATGTTCCCATCCCTATGTCCATGTGTTCTCAGTGTTCAACTCCCACTTATGAGTGAGAACATGTGGTGTTTGGTTTTCTGTTCTTTTGTTAGTTTGCTGAGAATGATGGTTTCCAGTTTCATCCATGTCCCTGCAAAGAACAAGAACTCATCCTTTTTTATGGCTGCATAGTATTTCATGATGTATATGTGCCACATTTTCTTTATTCAGTCTATTATTGATGGGCATTTGGGTTGGTTCCAAGTCTTTACTATTATGAATAGTGCCATAATAAACATACGTGTGCATGTGTCTTTATAGTAGAATGATTTATAATCCTTTGGGTATATACCAGTAATGGGATTACTGGGTCAAATGGTATCTCTGGTTCCACATAGTACTGAAAGTACTAGAAAGAACAATCAGACAAGAAAAAGAAACAAAAGATAACAAAATCGGAAAGGAATAAGTAAAATTATCTCTATTTGCAGATGAGATGATCTTATATAAAAAACCCCAAGTCCATAAAAAACTGTTAAAACTAATAAATGAATAAATGAGTTCCGTAAAGTTCCGGTACAAAATCAACATACAAAAATTAGTAATATTTTTATACAAAAATAATTACCTAACTGAAAAAGAAATAAACAATTCCATTTATGATAGCATCAAAAACATACTTAACAAATTTAACCAATGAGGTGAAATATCTGTATACCAAAAAATACAAAACAAGCAAATGGAAACCAGAAAAACCCAGGGGTTGCAATCCTAGTCTCTGATAAAACAGACTTTAAATCAATAAAGATCAAAAGAGACAAAGAAGGGCATTACATAATGGTTAAAGGATCAATGCAACAAGAAGAGCTAACTATTCTAAATATATATGCACCCAATACAGGAGCACTCAGATTCATAAAGCAAATTCTTAGAGACCTAGAAAAATACTTAGACTCCCACACAATAACAGTGGGAGACTTTAACACGCCACTGTCATTATTAGACAGATCTATGAGACAGAAAATGAACAAAGATATCCAGGACTTGAACTCAGCTCTGGACCAAGCAGACCTAAGAGACACCTACAGAACTCTCCACCCCAAATCCGCAGAATATACATTCTTCTCAGCACCACACTGCACTTATTCTACAATTGACCACATAATTAGAAGTAAAACCCACCTCAGCAAATGCAAAAGAACGGAAATCATAACAAATGTTCTCTCAGACCACAGTGCAATCAAATTAGAACTCAGAATTAAGAAACTCACTCAAAACCACACAACTATATGGAAACTGAACAATCTTCTCCTAAATGACTACTGGGTAAATAAAGAAATGAAGGCAGAAATAAAGATGTTCTTTGAAATCAATAAGAACAAAGATGCAATGTACCAGAATCTCTGGAACATATTTAAAGCAGTGTGTAGAGGAAAATTTATCACATGAAATGCCCACAAAAGAAAGCAGAAAGATAAAATTGACACCCTAATGTCACAATTGAAAGAACTAGAGAAGCAAGAGCAAACAAATTCAAAATCTAGCAGAAGACAAGAAATAATTGAGATCAGAGCAGAACTGAAGGAGATAGAAACACGAAAAACCCCTAAAAAAATCAATGAAACCAGGAGCTTTTTTTTTTTTTGAAAAGATCAACAAAATAGATCAACCGCTAGCCAGATTAATAAAGAAGAAAAGAGAGAAGAATCAAATAGACACAATAAAAAATGATAAAGGGGATATCACCACCGATTCCACAGAAATACAAACTACCATCAGAGAATAGTATAAACACCTCTATGCAAATAAACTAGAAAATCTAGAAGAAATGGATAAATTCCTGAACACTTACACCCACCTGAGACTAAACCAAAAGAAGTCAAATCCTTGAATAGATCAATAACAAGTTCTGAAACTGAGGCAGTAATTAATAGCTTACCAACCAAAACAAGTCCAGGACCAGATGGATTCTACCAGAGGTACAAAGAGAAGCTGGTACCATTCCTTCTGAAACTATTCCAAACACTAGAAAAAGAGGGAAACCTCTCTAAATTATTTTATGAAGCCAGCATCATCCTGATGCCAAAACCTGGCAGAGACACAACAAAAAAAGAAAATTTTTAGGCCAACATTCCTGATGAACACTGATGTGAAAATCACGATCAAGTTGGCTTCATCCCTGGGATGCAAGGCTGGTTCAACATATGCAAATCAATAAATATAATCCATCACACAAACAGAACCAATGACAAAAACCACAAGATTATCTCAATAGATGCAGAAAAGGTCTTTGACAAAATTCAACATGCCTTCATGCTAAAAACTCTCAATAAACTAGGTATTGATGGAACATACCTCAAAATAATAAAAGCTATTTATGACAAACTCACAGCCAATATCATACTGAATGGGCAAAAACTGGAAGCATTCCCTTCAAAAGCTGGCACAAGACAATGATGTCCTCCCTCATGACTTCTATTCAACATAGAATTGGAAGTTCTGGCCAGGACAATCAGGCAAGAAAAAGAAATAAAGGGTATTCAGTTAGGAAAAAAGGAAGTCAAATTATCTCTATTTGCAGAAGACATGATTGTATATTTAGAAAACCTCATAGTCTCAGCCCAAAATCTCCTTAAGCTGATAAGCAATTTCAGCAAAGTCTCAGGATACAAAATCAATGTGCAAAAATCACGAGCATTCCTATACACCAATAATAGGCTAACAGAGAGCTGAATCATGAGTGAACCCCCATTCACAATTGCTACAAAGAGAATAAAATACCTAGGAATACAATTAACAAGGGATGGGAAGGACCTCTTCAAGGAGAACTACAAATCACTGCTCAAGGAAATCAGAGAGGACACAAACAGACGGAGAAACATTCCATGCTCATGATTAGGAAGAATCAATATCGTGAAAATGGTCATACTGCCCAAAGTAATTTATAGATTCAATGCTATTCCCATCAAGCTACCATTGACTTTCTTCACAGAATTGGAAAAAACTACTTTAAATTTCATATGGAACCAAAAAAGAGCCCGCATATCCAAGACAATCCTAAGGAAAAAGAACAAAGCTGGAGGCATCACATTACCTGACTTCAAACTATAGTACAAGGCTACAGTAAACAAAACAGCACAGTACTGGTACCAAAATAGATATATAGACCAATGGAATAGAACAGAAGCCTCAGAAGTAACGACGCACATCTACAACCATCCGATCTTTGACAAACTTGAGAAAAACAAGCAATGGGGAAAGGATTTCCTATTTAACAAATGGTGTTGGGAAAACTGGCTAGCCATATGCAGAAAGCTGAAACTGGATCCTTTCCTTACACCATATAAAAAAATTAACTCCAGATGGATTAAAGACTTAAACATAAGAGCTAAAACCATAAAAACTCTAGAAGAAAACCTAGGCAATACCATTCAGGACATAGGCATGGGCAAAGACTTCATGACCAAAGCACCAAAAGCAATGGCAATAAAAGCCAAAATAGACAAATTGGATCTAATTAAACTAAAGAGCTTCTGCATAGCAAAAGAAACTATCATCAGGGTGAACAGGGAACCTACAGAATGGGAAAAAAAAGCTTTTGCAATCTATCATCTGACAAAGGGCTAATATACAGAATCTACAAACAACTTAAACAAATTTGCAAGAACAAAACAACCCCATCAAAAAGTGGGTGAAGAATATGAAGAAACACTTCTCAAAAGAAGATATTTATGCAACCAATAAACATATCAAAAAATGCTCATGATCATTGGTCATTAGAAAAATGCAAATCAAAACCACAATAAGATACCATTTCATGCCAGTTAAAATGGCTATCATTTAAAAGTCAAGAAACAACAGATGCTGGAGAGGATGTGGAGAAATAGGAATGCTTTTACACTGTTGGTGGGAGTGTAAATTAGTTCAACCATTGTGGAAGACAATGTGGCGATGCCTCAAGGATCTAGAACTAGAAATACCATTTGACCCAGCAATCCCATTACTAGGTATATACCCAAAGGATTATAAATCATTCTACTATAGAGATACATGTACACGTACGTTTATTGTGGCACTGTTCACAATAGCAATGACTTGGAACCAACCCAAATGCCCATCAACGATAGACTGGATAAAGAAAATGTGAGACATAAACACCATGGATTACTATGCAGCCATAAAAAAGGATGAGTTCATGTCCTTCGCAGGAACATGGATGAAGCTGGAAACCATCATTCTCAGCATACTAACACAAGAACAGAAAACCAAACACTGCATGTTCAAATGGGAGTTGAACAGTGAGAACACATGGTCACATGGAGGGAAACAGCACACACCAGGGCCTGTTGGGAGGTGGGAGGGTAGGAGACAGACAGCATTAGAAGAAATACCTAATGTAGATGACAGGTTGATGGGTGCAGCAAACCACCATGGCACATGTATATCTATGTATCAAACCTGCATGTTCAGCACATGTACCCCAGAACTTAAAGTATAATTTTTTTAAAAAAAGAAAAAATAGAACTACCATATGACCCTCTCTGGGCATATTTCCCAAAAGAATGAAGTCACCACCTCATAAAGATATCTGCACTCTCATATTCATTGCAGCATTGTTCACAATTGCCAAAATATGTAAACAACTTAAATGTCCATCAATGGACAAATGGATAAAGAACTTGTAGTGTGTGTTACACTACACTACACACACACACAAACACACACACACACACAAAGTATGAAATATTATTTGGCCTAAAAAGAAACAAGATCTTGTAATTTGCCACAACATGAATGAGCCTGGAGGACATTATGCTAAGTGAAATAAGGCAGACACAGAAAAATATTGCGTGATGTATTAGTCTGTTCTCATGCTGCTAATAAATACATACCCAAGGCTGGGTAATTTATAAATGAAAGAGGTTTAATTGACTCACTGTTCCACATGGCTGGGGAGGTCTCACAATCATGGTGGAAGGCAAAGGGGAAACAAGACATGTCTTACATGGCAGCAGGCAAGAGAGGGCATGTGCAGGGGAATTCCATTTATAAAACCATCACATCTTATGAAAACTCACTCACTATCCTGAAAATAGCATGGAAAAGGCCCACCCCTTGATTCAAATACCTCCTACAGGGTCCCTCCTATGACATGCGGGAATTATGGGAGCTATAATTCAAGATGAGATTTGGGTGGGGGCACAGCCAAACCATATCATTCCACCCTTGGCCCTTCCCAAATCTCATGTCCTTACATTTCGAAACCAATTATGGTTTCCCAACAGTCCTGCAAAGTCTTAACTCATTTCACCATTAACTCAAAAGTCCACAGTCCAAAGTCTCATCTGAGACAAGGCAAGTTCCTTCTACCTATGAGTCTGTAAAATCAAAAATAAGTTAGTTACTTCCCAGATACAATGGGGGTACAGGCATTGGGTAAATATACCCATTCCAAATGGGAGAAATGGCCAAAACAAAGGGGCTTCAGACCTCATGCAAGTCCAAAATCCAGCAGGGCAGTTAAATCTTAAAGCTCCAAAATGATCTCCTCTGATTCCACATCTCATGTCCAGGTCATGCAAGAGATGGGCTCCCATGGCCTCACACAGCTCCATCCCTGTGGCTTTGCAGGGTACAGCCCTGCTCCCAGCTGCTTTACCAGGTTGTTGAGTGTCTGTGGGTTTTCTAGGTACACAGTACAAGCTGTCAGTGGATCGACAATTCTGGGGTCTGGAGGACGGTGGCCCTCTCCTCACTGCTCCACCAGGCAGTACCTTAGTGGGGATTCTGTACGGGGGCTCACATCCCACATTTCCTTTCTGCACTGCCCTAGCCGAGGTTCTCCATGAAAGCCCCACCCCTGCAGCAAATTTCTGCCTGGACATCCAGGCATTGCCATACATCCTCTGAAATCGAGGCAGAGGTTTCCAAACCTCAATTCTTGACTTTTGTGTTTTTGCAGGCTCAATATCACATGGAAGCTGCCGAAAATTGGGGCTTGCACCCTCTGAAGCCATGGGCTGAGTTGTACCTTGGTCTCTTTTAGCCACAGCTGAAGTGGCTGGGACGCAGGGCACCAAGTCCCTAGACTGCACACACAGCAGGGAGGGTTCTGGGCCCAGGCCCATGAAACCATTTTTCTCTCCTATTCCTTGGACCTGTGATGGCAGGGGCTGCCTGTGAAAACGTCTGACATGCCCTGGAGACATTTTCCCCATTGTCTTAGTGATTAACATTTGGCTCCTCATTACTTATGTAAATTCTGCAGCCAGCTTGAATTTCTCCTCAGAAAATGGGTTTTTCCTTTCTATGGCATCACCCAGCTGCAAATTTTCCAAACTTTTATGCTCTGCTTCCCTTTTAAATGTAAGTTCCAATTCCAAACCATATCATTGAATCATAAAACTGAATGCTTTTAACAGTACCCAAGCCACCTCTTGAATGCTTTACTGCTTAGAAATTTCTTCCTCCAGATGCCCTAAATCATCTCTCTGAAGTTCAAAGTTCCACACATCTCTGAGGCAGGGGCAATATGCCATCCATCTCTGTGCTAAAATATAGCAAGAGTCACCTTTGCTCCAGTTCCCAACAAGTTCCTCATCTCCATCTGAGGCTACTTCAGCCTGAACATTTTTGTCCATATCACTATCAGCATTTTGGTCAAAGCCATTCAACAAGTCTCTAGGAAGTTCCAAACTTTCCCACATTTTCCTGTCTTCTTCTGAATCCTCTAAACTGTTCCAACCTCTGCCTGATACCCAGTTCCAAAGATGTTTCCACATTTTCGGGTATCTTTACAGAAGGGCCCCACTACCTTGGTACCAATTTACTGTATTAGTCTATTTTCATTCTGCTAATAAAGACATATCTGAGAATGGGTAATTTATAAAGGAAAGAGATTTAATGGACTCAGTTTCACATGGCTGGGGAGGCCTCACAATCATGGCAGATGATGAAGGGGAAACAAGACACATCTTATATGGCAGCAGGCAAGAGACGGCTTGTGCAGGGGAACTCCTCTTTAAAAACCATCAGATCTTGTGAGAACTCACTATCACGAGGACAGCAAAGGAAATATCCCCACCATGACCATTCACCAGGTTCCTCCTATGATATGTGGGGAATTATGGGAGCTAAAATTCAAGATGAGATTTGGGTGAGGACACAGTCAAACCATATCACATGGCATCAGTTATATGCAGAATCTTAAAAATTCAAATATATGAAGATAGAGAACACAACAGCTATTACTATTGGTGAGGGTCTGGGGGAGGAAATGAAGAGATGTAGGTCAGAGGATAAAAAATAGCAGATATGTAGGATGAACAAGTCTAGAGATCTAATGTATAATATGAGGACTATAAGTAACAAAATTGCACTGTACTTGGGATTCATGCTAAATAAGTAAATTTTAGCTGCTCTTGCCACAGAAACAAAAAAATAGGTAACCATGTGAGTTGACTGATACATTTATTTGTCTTACTGTAATTACCTTTTTACTATGTATATGTATTCCATAACATTATGCCATATACCTTAAATATACACAATGAAATGTATTTTTTTAAAAAAAAGACTAGTGATTAATGACCTAGCAATTCGTATTGCTTCCCAATCAACTGTGAAGAACTCTGATGGCTGTCAAAAAACTGTCACTTCCTAAGACATGATTTAATACCTAAGCCTATTCAAAGCTACATATAGGAGTGGGTGAATAGAGAAATGTGGAGTTCATCCTCACTTACTAAAATGTTTTTCAAATTTCAAGACAGTCTTTACTTTTTAAAATGTTTTTCAACGAAAGAAACACCTTGAAAACACGTATTAAACCTACTACCAGCATAAATGTTATGGTCAGTGGAATGATTCTGAATGTATGAGCTTGCTGAAAAAAGGGATGGGAAAGATAAATAGATACTGACACATCCATACCTAGGATTCTAAACTTGGCTGTGCATCACAATCACCTAGGGAATTTTTAAAAATACATATTCCTGGCCCTCCCCCAGGCCTATTCAATGACAATTTCTGGGGTTCAGGCCCAGAAACCTGCATCTTTAAAGCTCCTCAGGTGACTGATGGCACTGCCAAGTTTGGGAAATGAAGCTAGATCATTTAGACCATACACTGCCTCCAATCCCACAAGAATGTTTGTATTACAAGATAGCAAAAAGGAAGAATTTATTACTAAAAATAGATCCCTCATGACTAGAAGGTTATTTTTGGTAAAATTTACTGTAAAATTGGGTTGCATTTTAACGGGGTTATGCACACTACCTAATGCATTAGTGTCATTTGTGTAATGGTTGCATATGGTACATTTGTGTCCATTTTGTAAGATATTAAGTGTAATTTTTAACTACTTAAAATGATTAGAGATTTCTAGTTCCTATATCTTTGCTTTTATGTCACATTGTTGATTATATTTATCATTTATTTGATGCTACCTACGTCTTTGGTCAGGAACACGACTCCTAATTGTAATATTGTTCCTGTAGGAAAATATAATCTGTTTTATGGCAGTTCCCAGAAATACCACTGTGGTGAAAATTGGAGGCTGCCTGTACAAGTGTAGCTCACATTTCACAAATCAACATTCTTGAAATACAGTATAAACTGAATTTGTATCAGTCAATTCATTTAAAATCTACCAAGGACCTGTTCAGCCTAAAAGGAATCCTTTCTAAAGAAATACTTTTAGAAAATTAAAGCTGATCCTTATTTTATTTGCTCTGAAAACTTTGATTTAATACATGGAGAAATATTAAAATAGGGCACAGTAATATTTAGACTAGAAACTAGTGTAAGCCACAATGCAAATGGATTTTTCTTGATTATCAAACTGCAGATCAGACATTTTGGAGTCAAAAAATAATCACTGAATCTCCAGTCCAGGGAGGTTATCTTTTGTAGTGATGTGGATGTGGATTGAAAATCAGTTTCTTTGTACTCAAAGACTTAAAAAGACAAATGCTTACACAATGTTCTTGTGAGTGAAAATGGCAGGTATAAGGATCCTTCTTTTACAGAATGAGAAATGCAAGCACAGGTTGATCTGTGCAGCTCAAATGGTTAGGACAGGCAAACTAGATACTAGAACCAATGGAAGAACGAAGAGTTATTTGCTCTAAAGAAGAATACTACTTAAACTAGCAATTTCCAAGGGCAGAAAAGGGAGAGATAAAATCAGAAAAGGCATGCAAAAGTACTTTATAAACTCTTTAGTACTAGGAAGCAAAGTTGAGAGTGAGCATGTGGGCAGTATTATTGAGAGTCTGAGAAGAAAGTACGACAAAATCTTAAAAAGGAAGAGAATGCATGAACTAGAAAGGCTGCATAAGGGCTTAACTTGAGTTCTACAGTCATGAATTTAAAGTGAGAGAAAGAAAAGGCATCCCAATAGGAAAAGAGTAAGTCAAATTATCTCATTGCTAACAATATGACTCAATACCTAGAAAACACTGAAGATTCTGCCAAAAGACTCCTAAATCTGGTAAGACCTCAGCAAAGTCTCAGGACACAAAGTCGACACACAAAGATCAGTAGCATTTCTATACACTAATAATGTTCAAGCTGAGAGCCAAATCAAGAATGCAATCCCATTTACAATACATACACACACACACACACAAACACATGCAAACACACGCAAATACCTAGGAGTACAGCTAAATGAGGAAGTGAAACATCTCTATGAGGAGACCTACAAAACACTACTTAAGGAATTCAGAGATGACACAAGCAAATGAAAAAGCTTTCTATGCTCTTGGGTTAGAAGAATCAATATTGTTAAAATGTCCACAGTACACAAAGCAATCTACAGAGTCAATGCTATTCCTATCAAATTACCAGTATCATTTTTCACAGAATTAGAAAAAGCTATTCAAAGCTTCATATGGATCCAAAAAATAGCTTGAAGAGCCAGGGCAATCCTAAGCAAAAAGAATAAAGCTAGAGGCATCACATTACATGACTTAAAACTGTACTACAAAGCTACAGTAACCAAAACAGCATGGTACAAAAACAGACACACAGGCCAATGGAACAAAATAGAGACCCCTGAAATGAAGCTGCACACCTATAACCAACTGATCTTTGACAAAATTTACAAAAATAAACAATAGAGAAAGGATACCCTATTCAATAAATGGTTCCAGGACAACTGGCTAACCATATGCAGAAGAATGAAACTGGACTCCCTACCTTTCACCATATACAAAAATTAAATCAAGATGGCTTAAAGACTTAAATGTAAGATATTCCACTATAAAATCCTAGAAGAAAACCTAGGAAATACTCTTCTAGACATTGGCCTACACAAGGAATTTATAATGAAGATCCCAACAGCAAAGGCAACAAATCAAAAATAGACACATAGGACTTAATTATACAAAAGAGCTTCCACACAGTAAAAGAAACTATCAACAGAGTAAAGAGACAACCTACAGAATGGGAGAAAATATTTGTCAACTATGCATCCAACAAAAAACTAATACCTAGAATCTATAAGGAACTTAAATCAACAAGAAAAAAAAACCAAGTAACTCCATTAAAAAGTGGGCAAAGGACATGAACAGACACTTCTCAAAAGAAGACAAGTGTGCAATAAACATGAAAAAATGCTCATCATCACTAATCATCAGAAAAGTACAAATCAAATCCACAATAAGATATCATCTTGCACCAGTCAGAATAGCTTTTATTATAAAGTAAGCAAACAAACATGTTGGTGAGATTGCAGAGGAAAGGAAACACTTATACACTGTTGGTGAGAATGCAAATCAGTTCAGCGCCTGTGAAATGCAGTTAGGAGACTTCTCAAATAACTCAAAATAGAATTACCACTCAACCCAGCAATCTTGTTACTGGATATATATCCAAAGGAAAATAAATCATTTTACCAAAGAGATACATGCACAGATATATTCATTGCAGCACTATTAACAATAGCAAAGACATGGAATCACCCAAGGTGCCCATCAACAGTGGACTGGGTAAAGAAAAATGTGGTACCTATACACCATTGAATACTATGCAGTCATAAAAAAGAATGAAATCATGTCTTTTGTAATAACATGGATGCAGCTGAAGGCCATTATCCTAAGCAAACCAATGCAGGAACAGAAAACCAAATACCACATTTTCTCACTTGTAGTGGCAGTGAAACATTGGTACACATTAACATAAAGATGGCCGCAATAGACACTGGGGACTACTGAACGGGGGGGGAGAAAGGAGCTCAGGGGTTGTAAAACTATTGAATACTATGCTCACTACCTGAGTGATGGGATGAAGCATTCCCTAGGCCTCAACATTCTGCAATATACCTACATAACAAACCTGCACATGCATCCCCGAATCTAAAATACATACATACATGCATGCATGCATGCAAACATACGTACATAAAATGAGATCATGCAGTGTAGTCATGTGTTTTTTTCCAGCCACTTTTATTGCATGGGTACAAGCATCAAGGAGGCAGAATGTTATTAGGATTGTGAATTTGATTTTCCCAAGTGAATAAAAAGAAGTGAGGGAGAGAAAGGGAGTTGATGGTATATGCATTGCAAGGGGCCTGACTTAAAGTGCTGGAAGTGAAAATAGAAAAGTATACGACAAAGATTTCTGAAGATTAGATCGATAGGACTAAGGAGCATTGTGAAAGGCTCAAAAATGCCTCAACATAGGTTTTAGTCAATAGCATTTGAACACTTGATATGCACACAGTACTGCACAGGTGGAATTTGTGAGGTCAGCTGCAGCCCTAGATTTCCTCAAATACTGCTGAGCTACCTGAGATGCACAGACAAGGCATATATTTAACAAAGGGTGAGCTTGATAAATTAGGAGAGAAAGACAACGGTAATTTTGCCTAAATTGGCATAGGTTTGATGGTGGGAAAGGAGATCAGCAGATAATGGAGTAGATTATCACCTAAGTGATAGTGACGTGGGGAGGCAAAATGAGCTTCTAGGACAGAATGAGTAATGAAGACATGAATCATGGGACAGGGGAACAGGTATTTTGTTGTGAAGTTTGTCTCCCTCTCACCCTCCTTACCTATTGCAGCATGATGTAAATCACAAAGTACAATATATATTCTAATGATGTAAATAATGGTGGAGAGTTTTCTCAAGATAGTCCCCCTGCCCCCCACACAACTGGAATGAATTCAGACACTAATAATGTTCAAGCTGAGAGCCAAATCAAGAATGCAATCCCATTTACAACACACACACCCACACACACACACACTTGCAAATATCTAGGACTACAGCTAACCAAGGAGGTGAAACATCTCTATGAGAAGACCTACAAAACACTACTGAAGGAATTCAGAGATGACACAAGCAAATGAAAAAGCATTCCATGCTCATGAGTTAGAAGAATCAATATTGTTAAAATGTCCATAGTGCCCAAAGCAATCTACAGAGTCAATGCTATTCCTATCAAATTACCAATATTCTACCATTAAACTGGCCTGGCAAGTCCTTGACCCTGGATAAATTCAGTCATTTTCCTGCTCTGAATTTGCACCTGAGCAGCTGAATGTTGCTAGAAGAAATCACACATTCTTGCTGACAGGTTGTACTTAAACTCATAATCACAGACCTCATACCGGTACATGGGGACCAGTAAATGGGGATACAGACCAGTACATGGGGATACAGACCAGTACATGGGGAAAATATGTGGTCAAAATCCTTCAAATTTATCCAAAAGTGATCACTACAGGTAGGTATTATGTGAAAAAGGAAATAGTGCATTATAGAAGACAGACAAGACTGAGGATCTGAAGACCTAGCTTCTAGTTCGACTTGGGTAATCTGAGCTTCACTTTTGCCACTGTAAAAGAAGGTAATGACACCTTCTCTACACAATCCTAAGGTCTCTGCACAGGAATGTAAGATTCCTGAGGGGAGGGACCTTCATTGTTTTATTTTCTACTGTATCTCTAGCATTTAGCGTAGCACACAGCGGAAGTTTATGAACAGAACTAAAGACAAAAACCACATGATTATCTCAATAGATGCAGAAAAGGCCTTTGATAAAATTCAACATCCCTTCACATTAAAATCTCTCAATAAACCAGACATTGAAGAAACATATCTCAAAATAATAAGAGCCATTTATGACATATCCACAGCCTATATCATACTGAATGAGCAAAAGCTGGAAGCATTCCCCTTGAAAACTGGCACAGGACAAGGATACCCTCTCTTACGACTCCTTTCAACATAGTATTGGAAGTTCTGGCCAGGGCAATCAGGCAAGAGAAAGAAATAAAGGGTTTTCAGAGAGGAAGAGAGGAAGTCAAATTATCTTTGTTTGAAGATGACATGATCCTATATCTAGAAAACCCCATCATCTCAGCCCAAAAGCTCCTTAAGCTGATAAACAACTTCAGCAAAGTCTTAGAATATAAAATCAATGTGCAAAAATTGCTAGTATTCCTAACTGGCCAGCCATGTGCAGAAAGCAGAAACTGGACCCCTTCCTGACACCTTACACTAAAATTAACTCCAGATGGATTAAAGACTTAAACATAAGACCTAACACCATAAAAACCCTAGAAGAAAATCTAGGCAAAACCATTCAGGACATACGCGTAGGCAAGGACTTCATGACTAAAACACCAAAAGCATTGGCAACAAAAGCCAAAATAGACAAATGGGACCTAATCAAACTCCACAGCTTCTGCACAGCAAAAGGAACAGTCGTTAGAGTGAATCGGCAACCAACAGAATGGGAAAA
>PVKV010025922.1:0-28904 GCA_004027835.1 Alouatta palliata | reverse complement strand
ACCACACACAGCAACCACCTTCCAGTTAGGTTTGCGGGCAACCATCTTTAAATGCTTGAGCTGTTCTGCGTGGCCATGACAAGATTTGCAATTCTCTACGTTTATTTACACACCATCACCCCAACTAGACATCACATGGAAGTGGCATGGTCACAGCTGACCCCAGGGTAGTCCCTGTCTCTGCCGATCCAATTTCATCGTGCTCTGCAATTGAACTGAAGTCATACTGTAGAGGATGTATGCACAGGACTCCGTGCCACAATAAAATTAGCAGAAGCTTGTCAGGGGGCATTTTTCTGTTTTACAGTGACAGACCCTGGACAAATAGGTCTGCTTTCCAGAAATCCATGGAGGTCTGGCTCTCTTGAAATGTATATGAGCCCAGCATGTTTATGTCACTGTTACTATATAGTAAGCCTGTTACATGATAGTTTGAGAACAATGTTAAGCCTTTGCGCTGTATTTTCCATTTCCCCCTCACAGTTTTCAGAGGCTTTAAATTACATATGAATAGACTACTTATTTTTGGTTTGTAGAAAAACAGCTTCTGTTTAGTAAAAGTAACTGAGAAAAAAAATCCATTTTTCTTCAGGAAAAAAGGTAGCACAGATCTATTGTATTTTAAAAGCAAAAGTTCAGACAGAATTTTTTTTTTTTGCAGTTTGATATTAGTAGATAAATCAAACATCATCTCTTTCCTGAACCTTCATTTTACCTGCCAAATTAGGAATATCACAAGGAAAATCTGTTTAAGAGTACACATTTAAAGTATACTTGCAAATAAATTTGAAAGATTCTTTAAGATAAAATGCTAAAAGAATAATATGGTAAGTAGATACATTTTGGTTGTGGGTAGAACATTTTAAAACATAATACGTTTTGTAATCGACACTAAAGTAATTTTATTAGATATTCTGTGCAGTTCTTACATCAAACATTCTCAAAAGCCCTGGGATCATTTTATATTCACTGGAAGACAGAAAGAAATCCAAAACCTAGTTAAATAAATTGTTCATTTATTCCTTCCCTTTTATGCACCAAGATCTACATGTGGTCGTTAATTATAAAGAGACTATTATAGCACCATATTTTCATTCAATACGATGTCCTGGTATATATCAAAGAAGTCCCATAATTAAAACAGAAGGGCCACAATGACAATTAAAATTACAATCTATATGGGGAAAGAAAGTACAGTTCTGCAATTTTTCACCCTGTCACTGTCAGCTGCGTGGAATATTCTGGTCACGTCTCTTGCAAAGCAGCCTAAATTCTTCTTCACCAATGCAACCTCAAAAGCATTATCAGCACCTAAGCAAAAGCCTATGCAAGTATAATTTAATACGAAGCCACAGTTTGCAAGTAATAGCGTATAAAGTGATATTTAAGTGGTGTTTAAAGCACACTTCTGATGGCTACAGCCACTTTTCCCTGGTAAATGCGTTTTCCTTTGAGTAGTGATTATGAGTCCTAGGTGAAGAGGTCCTGTGTGCAGGTCTGTCTGTAAGCCTTACTTCCAGCTGCCAATCTTTACTTCACAGTGAAGAAAAAGCCACATAGCACCTTGTTCTTACTCTTGTATGCTGTCATCTCCTGAGTCTGATAACACAAAATCATTTCCACATAACACTTTCCTGCTTCTGCCTCTTAAACCTTGAGACCTACACATTGTGCATGCACTTGCACCCTTGGCAACCGGCTCCCAGAAAGCCCATTCCTTTGAACCATCAGAGTCTTCTAGTGGACTATTTTTAACACTTATCATGGTAAATATCTGCATTAATGGACTACAAAGCTTTTTGGTAGCAATATGTATTTGCTACAATTTATTGTCTATGAAAGTCACGAACAGTGAATTATTACTCTCAAAATTGTGTTTTTCTTTATAATAACTTTAAACTGAGCGCTCATATATGAAGCATGCAATGGAGATTGAGAAGGTTTTGTATAATAAAACTGTGACATGGTCATTTTTTCCAGTTTTGCATTATGGAGACACACTCATGCATGGTGCTTTTTAAATTCTTATTATGTGTGAGGTCAGAGGGTCGAATGTCAGAAAGTACTGTTAATTTCACGGGGTTAGGGGAAAGTAAATTCAGAGGGAATACAGATCACTTAGCACAGAAAACCAGCTCCTCTGAAGTTTGGTTTTACATTTGTTAACCATATCCTTCAGCTGACGAACCATTGAGACCACGGTGACATTCTGGTCCCAGATATAATGGCTTGACATGCTGCAGTGAGAGTGCGATTCCGTCGCCCTGCTCCCGTGCCAGCCTCAGCCTTCCTCTGAATCAATGAAGCACTAAAACTCCACACAACTGGAACTGAACAAAGCATGTTGCCATTTTGGCTGTGATGTTTAAATTATAGAGAAAGCAGTCAGGATGTCTTAAAGTTCAATCTGACAAGAAATGTAAAATATATTTCTGTCTTCATTCGCTGGGAAGGTAGCATCTCATACTGCACAGTATCACTCCCCAGAATCCTTTTAAAGTGGTTCATAACAGAACATCAAAGACCAAATTTTTGCATTTCAGGGTTTCCCCCCTAATCAAAAACATATCTTCACATTGGGCAAAATTTCTGGGGGAAAATAGTAATAGATAATAATGCCTTATTCAGTTGGTGGTATAAAGATATAGTTTCTTTATTTTACCTGTTTGTCTTATAAGACAAAATTAACATGCTGCTACAGATATAGGAGACACAGGTTATACAACTAACTACCAAGAATGACGACATAAAACAGTAGCCCATTTTATGGTGATGATAGCTGAATAATAATCAAAATATGTTGTACTGTGAGGACTCTGAACATGTTGAACTCCGATAAAACGTGCAATTTTATTTACGTATAGTTCACCAAAGCCGTAGAAACAGATGCTGATAGGTTTGGTTGAGTGGTTTTGTTTTTATTCGTTTTTTTAAACAAGATTTTTCAGATTCAAAACTCAAAAGGGGCTCAGCTGCCCCCTTATAATTAAATTGTAATGACTTAGGCTGAGTGTTTGTGTTTTGGCAGCATGCTTAATAGTGTTAGCATTTAAATGGTTACAATCCGACTTTGAGGGGCAGACCCATTGCAAGTGGTCAGTGAAGTTCTTGGAAAGATAGTCTGGTTTACTGGGATGCTTCTGGGATTTAGTGGGACAGCTATCCACAGGCTATCCAGTTATAATAACTTAAAAAATTAAAATTAAATACCACATACTCTAAATTCCATAGTAGCCTGAAGACCAATGCTTTTCAGTCTCAACTCTTCTTCACTAGAAGTACTATTCTATGTGTTTTCCTATGCCAAAGGGTGTACTGGTAAATAAAAGCAATATGTGGTACCACTCATGAAATCACTCATTCTCACAAAATGGCAAGAATAATTCAGGGTACACATTTTAATCAGTTCATTTTTTAAAAAAAGAATCATTATTAACTTTGCAGTGGTATATTTCACTGGTTCCTTTCATAATTAAAAACTTTTTCCCCTCAAATTCCCTTTCTAGCAAGCAGCCTGTTGCCTGAAGTTTTAATCCTTCATTACCAGTTAAAACAAAATCACCAATTAGGCACATGAACACGTCGGTATTAATCTCATTAAGGTGATGGCACCAAATAAATTGGAACTATTTTTGTGCTTTTACTGTGTTCCTATGGCTTTATCAGGCCCTGTGGTCATATACAAAGACCTCGCAGCTTAGTCATTTAGAGTCATTCGGTTGTGGACTGAATGTGGCATTACCATCTATGGCTGAAAATTGCTTTCAGCTTTTAAACTGCACTGACTAGTCTGTAGTTAATCTTAGATCATTCACTCGCAAAATTAAATGAGCCAGAACGATGGTTTTTTTTTATATAAAATAATACATCACAAAACACTTATTTGCCCTGCCTAAAAGAGAGATCAAATTCATTTAAAATCCCATAAACCAGAGTTGTGAATTTTTAATTTTACTTAGTAGCAGAGAAATAGAGGGTAAGCTATCTTTCTACAACACATCATTGCTATAAATTTACATATAGAACATGGTTTAAAGCTTAACCAACCTTTAATCTATCTTTGATGTATACTTCTACTTCAACATGGTCATGTGGCACCCTTACTAATGCAAATGTAAAAAAGACTGTTTTGGATCTCTGATGTAATTAACCATAAACTACCTTTAAAAAAGTGCATACTTGAGTCACTGGAGTTGCATATAAAGTTCACAGTTATCATCACAGAAGAATAACCTTAAGAGAATAAGTTTAAAATTTTTACTTCATTCATTCCTATTTTTTCTGCCCAAGTAACTACTGAAGACCATTTTATTATACCAGAGATTGTTAACTAGGATTTGACTTCTGTAATTAGTTTTATTGGAGTAAAGCATTTTAATTTTCCGAGGATTTTTATCCTACTTCTTGTAAAAATAAAATCTCATTGATAGAAAAACGCTAAAGGAGGCAAGGGGAAACACAGTATTTCTCATCCTCATTATCATATATCATAATAATTTTAAACACATTATCTTTGCAATGAAGCCACTGAGTGTGTGTGCTTGCTGTTTGTTCCTCCCTCCCCCGCACGAGCCTAGCCCCACAATGCAAGCCAAATGTCTGTGTTTTGATTTTGACAGTCACTAATTTTAGGCTCCAAAAATCTTGAGCCACCACAAATGAGGTGAGGTCACCTCATAATGCCAGATGGAGGCAAAAAGTTTGGATATTTAAGGGCCTGACCCAGTGAGTCCCACAGTGGCTGGCAGAATGCTAAGGTCAGATATTGGAAAATAAGGTTCACGCTACTCTGTCAGCAGGGCCTGTGCAAGCTGCCTGTTTGACAGAGAAGGCTGTGTATGGTCTGGATCTCAGGAAAAAGAAGTCAGCCACCCAGATCAAAAATTATCCTGTCGGCCATCGAAAAGCAATTCTGACATCAGCTTAGGGAGACAGAAATAAAATGCTATCAAACACCAATTAAAATTGTACTTTATTCTGAGATAGTCAAGTGAAATTCATGGATCTGTCTCAATATTGTGAAAGTTCTTTTATTAAGAATACAATTGCCAAAGTCACATTAGTGACATCTATTCTTACCGTATGTTGCAAGTATACATGACTCAAATTGTGCAATTCTGTACAATTAATTTTTAAAAATATAGTTTTAAGAATAAGTGCAAAATATAGTATTGTATAGGAGTTTTATGTTTTATAAGCTTAAAAACAATATGAAAAAGTATTTCTATTTGAATATATCTTTTTAGTTTAGACAAAAGCAAACTGCAATTAACCAAAGCCACTCTTTGGTTATATAATCATTATGTTAATTATAAACATGTCTTTCTTTTTTATTTGTAATACTTTAGAAAAAAAGAGGATTTTGTGACCAAAACATTATGCCCATTTTCATTGAGGCTGTTCTACCTATCTTGAAAACTTTCTTGAGAGTGCTTGACTTCATTCTAATTAAAGCAGTGATTTTTAAATCTCATAGTATTGCTACTTTAAAACAGATATTAGGCTTATACTTTTCAATAACTTTTAATGTCTTAAAGGGACCTAAATCTATCCAAGATTTGTTTCTTTTCTAAGCATGTGGGTGAAGGAAAAGATAGATACATATTTTTAAATATATAACCAAATATAAGGTTACTTACTATTCTAAATACTGCACAGTATTATATAGTTTTTGTATCTCAAGGAAAAATATCTGCATATCGTTGTTTATTCTGTAAAATATTCCTTTTTTAATAGCCTGAACCAAATAATTTCTCATTTTTACAGGCTTCACTTCACTTTTCTCACAGTGAATAAATTGCAACTTATTTCCATGAAATTCACAGATGACACAGATCTTTATTTTGCATAAAGGCATAAAGAAGTGTCTAATATCTTCAATATTCATCTGCTAAGTGGACATTTGCATTGGGTTAGAACGGAAAAAGAGCCCCAACCCTCCCGCAGTGACAGCTGTACAAAGGGATGACATCTGACAGCTGTGACAGTGCTGAAGGGAAACTCAGATGACTCGCAGCATCCATGATCCAATTACAGCACACATCCCTCTGACAGACCCAGCAGCTTGACTCCAGCGTTTGGAAGGACAGTATTGATCTCTTGTCAGAAACCAGTTGCCTGCCTGCAATTGTGTGCTGCTGAACTTTGAAAAGCTATAGTACCCTCTTAAATGATAGGGGCAGTCAGGTTATAGTATTCAGGTACAAAGAGAGGTGCAAAGGGTATCTGCTAAATGCTCTAAACTTGAACAAATCATAACAATATGACAGTCCAATCATACTCAAGAAGCCCAGCTGATCTAGCTGGCTACTGTCTGTGCTAATGGAAAGACAGCTCTTTGTGTTTAGTGGGATGATCTTACTTGATGAAAAGGCCACTGCAATTAGTGCATGCTGGTTGGCTGTGCTGGGTGACAGCAGCATGGATGGTACAATGGCAGCTGCCAATAACCCTAGCTTCAAGAAAGCAGACAATTAGGCCTTTGATCCTAACACTGTTAGTCCCACTACTCCAGACCTCTGCTTGGCTTTTACTGTAAACCTCACAAGGGCAATGTGGTACAACCTCCCCAAACAGAAAAACTTGGCCAAGAGGTCAATTACCTTTCTCCTCTTGCCTTGTGGTCCTGCCTTCTATAAGGGAAAAGAGAGAGAGGAAGAAACAGAGAGACAGAGAAATGAAGAAAGAGATAGAGACATGTAAAATGTAACAAGAAATAAATATTTATTTCATCTACCATTTAAAGGAGGCTAATATTGAGCATACATGATTTAAGATGCAAAACTTTAAAATGAATTTTTAAAAACAGAGTTGTATAAACCAGATATTAAATTTTAAAATAGAGCTATCTAATGGCAAATGATCTAAAAGTGCACATTTAAAAATTATTAAAATCTTAGGATAATTAAAGATTATCTCTAGTTTATTTTCAGGACTGGATAAAAATAGATAAAATTTTCTGAAGACAGAGCTTACACAAGACGTACAAAGTACATTTTTTTTAACACTCTTCATCAAGTGCAGTCCCCAAACAGGTAAAACAGGTAGGTGTAAAACAAGTTAACTACTGAAGCACCTGCACGCGCACGCACACACACACACACACACACACACACACACACACACACACATACTACACCAATATAGACAGTGTCTGAATAGAAAAATAAAGTCTATATCAGCCTCAGGTAGTTTTTAATGGAATGGACGTAATGGTAAAACTGGGAAAATGACATGGTATAAAACATTAGAATATGTTTCAAAGAAAAAGTGTTAAATAACAGTGTAGCATTATTAAAAGATAAAATTGGGCATGGAAATTAAGATTTCAGAAATGAACAGAGAACTAGAGATTTTTAAAAAAGTATAAAAATATAAACTTTGGAAGAGCTTTACAGCTGAGAAAAACAGATACAAAAGTATCTAAGATAGCAGCGAACACAGAACCCACGTGTTTCAGAAATATAAATCCTAATACACATAGAAAGATGCTTGTGCTCACTCACATGTAAATCAATGCTAATCAAAGCAGCATATGAGATCACCCATAAATTGGACAATACAAAATTAGGATGTGGATAGACAGGCATCCTCTTCTTCTGGAAGTATAAATTGTGGCAGACTTTCTTGAGGTTAATTCAGAAATATCTACCCAAAATCTATGTTACTTTAAACATACAAAATTCATCACTGCACAAAGATTCATGTGCAAGAATATTCATTGGAACATTGTTTTTAATGAGAAAAAAATGAAAACGATATATCCAATCAGAAGAGATTACTTAACTACATCATGATATACATAAAATAGAATAATACATAGCCAATAAAAAAGAAAGAGGTGGATCTATATAAGCAGATATAAAAATATCTTTTTAACATTTTAATTTAATGAATTAATTTATTTATTTTTGAGACAGAGTCTCACTCTGTTGCCCAGCTTTGGAATGCAGTGGCGCGATCTCAGCTCACCATATCATCTGCCTCCCAGGTTCAAGCGATTCTCCAACCTGAGCCTCGCAAGTCGCTGGGATTACAGGTGCGTACCACTACACCAGTCAATTTTTGTAATTTTTAGTAGAGACAGGCTTTCACCATGTTGGCCAGGCTGATCTCAAACTCCTGACCTCATTTGATCTGCCCACCTCGCCCTCCCATAGTGCTGGGATTACAGGCGTGAGCCACCATGCCCGGCCAAAAATATCTTTAAGTATAATAGTATAAAGTATAAGTATACTTTAAAATATACTTTGGGCTGGGCTTGGTGGCTCACACCTATAATCCCAGCACTTTGAGAGGCCAAGGCAGGTGGATCACTTGAGATCAGGAGGTGGAGACCAGCCTGGCAAACATGGTGCAAAACCCATCTCTACTAAAAATATAACTGGGTTTGGTGGCATTCACCTGTAGCAGGAGAATCACTTAAACCCTGGAGGAGGAGGTTGCAGTGACCTGAGATTGCATTACTGCACTCCAGCCTGGGCAACAGAGAGACTCCATCTCAAACAAAATAAAAACATAAAAAGTATACTTTAAAGAAACACATTGGATTTGTGTCTGCTGCTCTCTTAGATATTTTTATATCTGTTTTTCTCTGCTGTAAAGTTCTTCCAAAGTTTATATTTTTATGCTTTTAAAAAACCTCTGGTTTTCTGATCTTTTCTGAAATCCTGGTTCCCATGCCCAATTTTACCTTTTAATAATACTACAGTGTTATTTAACACTTTTTCTTTAAAATATAATGTTTTATATCATGTCAGTTTTCCAGTTTTGCCATCATATTCATTCCATTAAAAACTATCTAAGGTTCATATATACTTTATTTTTGTAGTCACAGATTTGTCTATACTGGTATAAAGTATACTTATACCCAAATAACCATTCATATATGTATGTTTTTCTGTATACTTATACTTTAAAGTATACTTTATATATGTTTATACTTGTACTTTAAAGTATACTTATAAAGTATACTTTATACTATGTTTATACAGAAAACATACATATGTGAATGGTTGTTGATGCATTTACATATGAATACTTATAAGAGGGAGATATATATGTGCTTTGTGTATATTAGCATTTCTAGATATACAAACGAGAAACTGGTAAGAGTAGTTATCTATCATGGAGTGGAGATGGTAAGGAAAGTTTACTTTTAATTTATATTACCTTGCACTATTTGCCTGTATGTGTATTATTTTGATAAAAGCTTTTTAAACCAGTGAATTTTAAAGTGTTTGTGTTAATCACCTCTGGCTGCTAAATATTACTATCCACGACAGTTCATGTAGATGGAGGACACACTCAGCAGAAAAAAGGTATGTTCCCTAAAAGTATTGCAGATTTAGAGATTTAAAGTTGTTGAGATAGAGCTCCAAGAATTTATACTCTTCATTCCTTTAGTAAGCACTTAGATATATGTTAATAAGTCATATTTTATGGTAGGTTGATACCATGAAATGTAATTAGTAGTGTCGCTTACCACGAGAATCTTTATTCTAAAAGTACAGAACTGTGAAGAATGCTGAGTACCATTACCATGAGACACAGAAGGCACAGGTGGTTTTGGGTACAATAGATAGAGACTTATCCCAGGTGCAGGAAGTTAAGGAACTGGTCCCAGAAGAGGTGATGCTAGATTTAAGTATTTGATGGCAAATATGATCAATCAAGTGAAAGAAATTAGTAGGCCTTGGATTTGAAGTATAGGAAACAGCATAGGCAAAGGAATAAGGGAACGTTTAGGCAGTACAGCATGACTGTCTGTTAGAGAGCAAACAGATTAGTGGTGAGAGATGGATCTGAAGAGGAAAGTAGACTTTCAAGAGGTAAGAATAAGGGTGATAAATGATCTGCGTATTTTCTGAATGTTTGCATTTATTAAGACAGTATAAAGATGCAGTCGTTAAGTATACTGAAAAATAAGAATTAACTGGACTCCATGTAAAAAGAAATAAATTCTTGATGCCTGACCCGGATCTGTCAAGTTAAACTGATGATTTCTTTGTGTAACAAGTATCCTGGATGATCGTTAATATCCAACAAGTTTAGAAAACATTAGTTCAATGTTATAAGTTAATATTCTTGACGATATTTAGTCAAACTTTAATCTAGCTGAAAAAACAATCAACCTAAATTTTAAAACTCTATCTTTGAATTTATGTGTTTAGTAACAAATATTAAGTGAAATAGAGGGCACAGAATCTTAATTCAACAAGAGCATATTATGACATAAACTTTTAATTTATTTGATAAATAAGTTTTAAAATTTTATATTCTTTGAAAGCATCTAGTAAACCTCTATTCATTGGAATTCTCAGTATAATTTATTACTCATCAAAATTATAAGATAATACAAATTGACAAACATTTTAGACTAAATTATTCTGCTATAAAAATGAAAAAGAATATATATTAAAAAATTCTTTTGCAATAGTTATATTTATAGATTACATTTTGTATACATTTTATGCATATGATATTTTTTATTTTCAATCTTAATTTTCTTAAGCCTTTGAATTTTGTTCTCTGACTTCAAAATACATTAAATTTTATAATATTAGCTTGACTGTAGTCACTAAACAGTTGGATAACTTTACCAATAATAATTGACTTTATTTTAATAGCATCTGTTTCCTCTAAGTCTGGAAATACAGATCTCTTACAGGTAAACCACAGCAAAGAAACAGAAAATATACCTCTAGTTTCATTACAGGCCTCAAAAAGGTGAGTTTGTTGGTTTGAGCATTATGCTCCTATGGTCTAATTCTAGGCATTGATCTCCTTGTGGATCATTTCACTTTGTTCTGCTCCATTTCAAAAACTGTGCCCTTAAACACGTTCATCTCTCAAATACCTGTCATTGGTCAGAAGGAAAATGAAGAAAGAGTGTGGATGGTTTCATAAAAAAACATACACTATTCAATTTAATTAAATTCAACTCAATTCATTTCAACAAAAGTTTGAGGAATATATATTCTATGCCAGGAACGCAGAACCATGAACCATGAACTAGAGATCAAAGGCATGACAGTTTATTATTAGGGATATATACATATATAAAGAAAAATAATAACATTTAGAAGGGTAAATATAAAACAGAACTATATCCAAGGCATAAAAAGGTGAGGATTATCTGACGGGAAAGTAGGTGGGAAGAACTCATTTATAGACCAATGGTAATGTTAAACAAATAAATAAGAATTCATCAGATTTACTGGATATTGGAGGAGGTTAATTCTCTGCAGAGAGAGTAGCATGACCAAAAGTGTATAGAAATGTGGATTTCAGAAAATTTTATCATTTTATTATTGGTGGAATATATGTTCTGAGGAGAAGGAAAGGTACTCAACTCTATTGAGCCTTTTCTCAATTTTTGAAGTACCCCACATTGCCATGTTCATGTTCTCAGTATGGATCTTCCCAGAGTCCCCCACATAACCATGTCATTTTAGGTTCCTAAAGCGAAATAGGCAGAGGGATTTTGCTCAGCAAAATTGTATTATTTACAATCATAAGTTTTTCCAACAAACTATATTGGAACAAAAATATCTTCATTTAAGACCTATTATAAAAGCAAGCCCCAGTGCAATCCTAATCTTGAACTATAAACTTTCTCCAATAAAAAATAAAGATTTAAAGAATCCCCTACTTCCAGAGAAAATTACACCATGAGTTTTTTTCTAAGTCTTGAAACAGCTTGTCTAAATCAACCACTCCTTACGACTTTCCCCAAAAGCCCCATGTTGGTTCTTGCCTCGCCACTAGCCCACCTGGAGAGGAAAGACTATGATGTATTATAAATGAACAAAGACCGTGTAAAAACTCTCATGGATTACTCTTGACACTTTGAAAAGAACATCTGTTAGCAATGTCATCATAATACTGTGTTGTGTAACAGTAGCTATCTAACTTGGAAAGCCGTTAAGGAGGTTGGAACAGGTCAGTAGCATCCCCAGCTTTTTGGTTCCTCTGTTCATCTAATCGACTTTGTAAGAAAATAGCTCTGCCATGATAACTGGGAGATCCTGCCTGTCATCACATAGACCATGTAGGCAATGTTTGACCAAGGTCTGACCCAAACTTTGGTGAAATGCATGAAATTCCTCCTGGGGCAAGCGTAGACATACTGGTCAATGGCTCTTGCATGCAGTTTCTCATCCATATCTTATAGGAGATTCCCACAAGACCATTTGTCATCCCTATTTCTGTTTCAGTAGAGTGTACATCTATCTTGCTCCTCTTTGAGGGTGCAAGTTCAGGCTTCTGTGTGAGTCTATAATACTGCCGTCTAAATAATAAACTTTGTGGATTTATTTGGGTTTGTTGCCTCCTCACTGGCTCAATCTGTGGGAATGTGACAAACAAACCTAGCAGCTGCCACCACAGTGCAGTTTATGGGCCGCTTGATCACTTGATAGACTTAATAGCCCTGAATCTCATAAAAAATATTGCTCCTTTGGTGAGGGAAATTATTTTTGGAGACACAACTAACACTAATTTTCAACTAATATTTATAAAATATCTCCTATACAGCAAGCTTATTAACATTCTAAATCTCATTTAACATGAATAACTAACACATATTGGACATATGTGCCAGCTACTGGCCAAGAGCTTTATGTGCACAATCTATCATGACAATCCTTTATTAGTCCAGGTTGACACAGATGGAATCTGGGGTTTGGAGAAGTTAAGTAACCTTCTCACCGTTAGTGCCCAGTTAGAATGAGCTAGAACCCAAGTTTGAGTAGACACAATTCAATGTCAATGCTCTCATTTCTAACTGCCAGCTTATTTGGCCTCTCCACTATTTAAACATTTTACTAGGAATCTTTTTACGATGCATTTTTAAATGCATCTAGTCATATCAACATATCTCATTTCTTTAAGACACGTATATAACTATCCTTAACAAAACTTAAGGAACACGACAAAAAGTGATTCTCAGTAACAGATGTCCTGTCTGACTCAAGATTCAATATCAAATATTGATCTATGTTGTCACATGTATACTCTGTATACTCTAAAGATTCTATATTATTTGCTGTGTGCTGTTACTTTCAGCTTTTCAAAAACAAAATTCTAAGGAAAGCTTTCCTTTTGAAGTATACTGATTTCTTAATATGTTATGCAGTTAATTTGGCTGAACTCAAACTCAACTTTCACCTACTTGAAAGAAGCTAGAACCTCTGCTCAGTTGTTCCAGTCTTCCAGCTATGGTAGTTCACCTTAAAATCTTCATGCATATGCAGATTAGACATTAGACAAGGATGTGTGTGGTGTTTATATGCAGCTTTTACGGCTTCTGTGACTATCACCTTCTGTGACTATCTCCTTCCAGAGATTTTCCCCTTAAATTTCCATCCATATAGTGAGCCTTAAATTTTTCCTCTTTTTTTCCTCCTTCTTAGGACTGAAGAATGTGACATCCACTTGAGTTTTCATGGTCATGTACTTCAGGGACTAGAGAATAACCTCAACTAAGAAAAAATTGTGTAAATGTGAGTTCTGTCAAATATAGTGCCCTTTTCTCAAGGGCCAGGCTCCTTTCTTATTTTTCTGGTTACATTTGGTTACTCTTCAGTGTCTTACATAGTTATTTATAGTTTATGTTGAGCTTATAATTGTTATCCGTAAAAGACTCACTCTGATAACAGAAATTCATCCACTCCAAGAATTAATACTATGTGAATATATTAAAAGTTTCTTATATACTGCTAGTGAGCTGAATAATTTGATATATGTGTATGATTATATGCATATAATTATTACTTAATTATGCTAATTAAATTCTTATTTTTTTCGTTACTTGTTCTTTTAGATGGAGAATTATAAAATCAATTTTGAATTTTTTTTACATTTCTCTTTTTATTTTTTCTGTCTCTTCTTTTCTTACTGTATATAATTTATTTCTATGTTACTAAGTGCATATTAATCTCATGTAATATAACAACCTTCTGCTCACTATATTCTTTTTGAATTTAACATTAACATTAATGGATTGTCCCTTTTGATTTGTTATTCTGTGATTTGCATGGTTTTACACTTGTTTACTTAACTTGTTTGAGAAAGAATTATTTCTTGAGAACAAAATCCTTCTTACGAGGATTACATGATGGTGCCCATATATTGCTTAGCCATTGACTATGCACTAACACTAACAGAAGTGATGTTGTATAACATCAGGCAATGAAAATTATTTGCTTGAAAATTTTCACTGGGTCAGGGTATTAGATGTCTTTAATTCAAATGTGCTGGCAAAAACTCAAATTATAATATTTTCTTTATACTTCTACTAACAAGTTTATTGTATAGGGATTCAATTACCATATTTTACAGTACAATAAAACTCTTTCTTTGATTTATGTATTAATGTAAGTTGAATTCCTCATAAGTCATTTTGTTTAATGTAATATTTTATAAAGTGAATATGAATAGAAACACTGTGTAACAATTTATAATTTAATAATTTTATAATTCTGAAGAGTGTCATTACTGAGATGGTGGAGTAGGAGATTCCAGGCCTTTACTTCCCTCAACAAAAAGATTAACTAGCAACTATACACAGGCAAAAACACCTTGGTAAAAACTCCAAAATGAGAGAATGAGCCTCAGTATCTATATGCTCTACACAGCTGAGTAAAAGTCCACATTGAAAGGGTAGGATAAATAATCTCACTTTGACTATGTTGCTCTTTCCCCTGCCCCAAGTTGGAACAGCACCACATGGAGAGAAGTTTCCAGGATCCATGATTTCTACAGTGAAAAAAGGGAACTGTAGAGGTGGACATCCAGCTACCCTACCATTCTAAGACAATTCTCAGAAAGCCCACTCCATTCTCACCTCATCAGAAATGCAGAAGGTAGTGGAAACTACATGGCTAGACACGGAGGGCAAGGTAGAAACAAAATGTAGTGGCAAAGCTCACCGAGACCAATGAGCAGATTTTTCTGAAAGTTTGGTGTACTACTAGCAATAGTACTCAACCAGAGGTACCAGCTAGCAGCATAGCTCATCAAAGTTCAGCTGTTCACTCTCAGAAGAGGTGGAAAGTGCTACTTGTCTTGAATTCTTAGACAGTCACCCTCTAGGCTTAGCCTTAGATCCTATACCAGGGCCCCATCCAGGGAGGAAACATTTATCCACAGCAAATTTTTACAAGCAGACACTGTATCTTCCAGGCTTCAGAATTTAATCATCACTCCTCATGGCCTCAAAGCTCATACCCAGAGCCTTTCCAGGAAGAAAGGTAAATCTCAGCTGTGCATTTCAACTAAGTATAGCAGCTCATTCATTTATTCTGATCTACTTAACCTCAAGGTAACTCTTGTAACTCTATCCAACTGCTGAACTCAAATATTGGTACCTCTGGCCAGGGAATATACCCTATGACTTGGCTGTTTCAGAGGTGATTGCAGTGCTGTAAGCAGCTCAGCCTGATAGCAGAGTTCAGCCAGTGGTCTTGCCAAAGAGCAGAGCCTAGCTAGCTGCCCCACTTGAATTCAGAGCAAAGGAAGCAAACCAGCTCTCTAGAGAATCTTAAAGCAAGTTCTACTTGCCCATGGTCTTTAGCAGATGGTCTGTCCGGGATCATAGGCTAAACTAACTAATGAAGGTCTGTCCCTGCTAAAGAACTCATGGAAAAGCCATAAATGATGGCTATTTTCACAAAAATGTAAATTCTGATGCAAGGACAAAAGAATTAAAGACTCAGGAAATTATGGTATCTCCAGAATAAACTAATGAAGTTCAAACAATGGGTCCTCAAGTAAAAAAGCTCTATGAAATAATGGGAAAAAAATAATAAAACTCTCCTTTAAAAATCCAATGAAGTTGAAGAATACATGGCTAAAAAAATTAAATTGCATTTGGAAAACAATACATGAACAAAATGAGAGGTTTAACAAAGAAATGGAAACAATAAATAAAATCATACAGAAATCCTACAGATGAAGAATACCATGACTGAGCTGAAAAATTCAATAGCTGGATTTGATCAAGCTGAGGAACAAACCAGTAACTTTGAAGACAGGTATTTGAAATTACTTAATCAGAGGAGCATAAAGAAACAAAAAAGAATAAAGAAAGGGTATGGAAATTATGGTATACCATTAAGAGACCTAACCTATCAAATAGGCATTCCAGAAAAAAAGTAAGAGAAAAATGATGAGAAAGCATCTTTAAAGAAATACAGTGTTGTGTAAAATAAATGTTTCTAATCTTAGAAAAGAAAACAATATGCTGGGTGCAGTGGCTCACACCTGTAATCCCAGCACTTTGGAAGGCCAAGGTGGGCAAATCACGAGGTCAAGAGATTGAGACCATCCTGGCCAACATGATGAAACCCCATCTCTACTAAAAATACAAAAATTAGCTGGGCGTGATAGCATGCACCTGTAGTCCCAGCTACTCGGGAGGCTGAGACAGGAGAATTGCTTGAACCCGGGAGACGGCGGTTGCAGTGAGCCGAGATTGCACCACAGCACTCCAGCCTGGCACCTGGCAATGGAGCAAGACTCTGTCTCAAAGAAAGAAAAGAAAAAGAAAAAGAAAACAATATCCAGATACAGAAAGTACAGTGGTTGCCAATTAAATTAAATTCAAAGAGGAGTTCACTAAAACATATAATAAACAAGTATCAAAAATCAAAGACAAAGAAACAATTCTGGGAGCAACAAGAGAGAAGAAATACCTCACAAGGAAAGGAGTCCCATTATGACTATCAGCAGACTTCTCAGAAGAAACCCTGCAGACCTGGAGAGAGTGGGATGATATATTCAACATGTTAAAGGAAAAAACAAACAAAATCTGTCAATCAAGAATACTTCATTTTGAAAAACTCTATTTCAGAGGAGAAAAGAAAGCATTTTCCAGATGAACAAAAGTTAAGGAAGTTAATCACTGCTAGGCCTTAAACAGTAATTGTTAAAAGAAATTCTTTAAACAGAAACAAACAAACAAAAAACTACAATTAATAACATAAAATATAGTAAAGCAGCAAATATAATGGTTTATATAACATAGAACAACATTCAGAGAACCCTAGAACTATAATGGTGGAGACTAAAATAATTGTATCCCTAGTATGAGAGTTAAAGAAAAAATTATAAATAACAACTAGAGCTAATATCAACTGTCAAGTGATATATATTACAAAATTATATAAATTCAAACACCAAAAATATAAAAGGAGGTGGTAATAAAAGCACAGAATTATTTTATGCAATCAAAATTAGGCTATTATCTGCTTGAAACTGACTGTTATATTTATTAATTTGAACAGGCTTTTCTCAAAAGAAGACACACAAATGGCCAACACATATATGCAAAAAGGCCTACACTAATCATCAGGAAAATGAAAATGAAATGTAAATATAAATCATCAGGAAAATAAAAATCAAAGCAATATTGAGATATCATATTACTACAAAAAGAGAGAAAATAGTAAATACGGGTGTGGATGTGGAGAAAAGGGAACTCAACCACTAATGAGGTTGGCTGTGTCCTCACTTAAATCTCATCTTGAATTGTAGCTCCCACAATTCCCATGTGTTGTGGGAGGGACCCAGTGGGAGATAACTCAATCATGGGAGTGGTTTTCCCAATACTGTTCTGGTGGTAGTGAGTAAGTCTCATGAGATATGACAATTTTACAAGGAGTTTCTCCTTTTGCATGGCTCTCATTCTTTCTTGTCTGCTGCCATGTGAAATGTGTCTTTCACCTTCTGCCATGATTTTGAGGCTTCCCCAGCCACATGGAACTGTGAGTCCATTAAACTTCTTTTTCTTTGTAAATTACCCAGTCTCTGGTATGCTATGGTAATCACACAACAAAAAATACACATAGAGCAATGAAACAGAATAGAGAGTGCAGAAATAAATCCATATAACTATCCATTACAAATAATAGAGAGCACAGAAATAAATCCATTAAACCATAGTTTAATGCTATACAAATACTCTCCTAGTAAATGTTGTTGAGAAAACTGGATATCTATAAGCAAAAAAAAAAAAAAAAAAAAAAAAAAAAAACTTAAAAAAAAAAAAAAAAAAAAAAAAAAAAAAAAAAAAAAAAAAAAAAAAAAAAAAAAAAAAAAAAAAAAAAAAAAAAAAAAAAAAATTGGATCTTTATCTCACTCCATATAAAAAAGGCAACTGAAAATGAATTAAAAAGTATCAACACAAAGCCCTAAAACTATAAAACTACTAGAAGAAGACAGGAGGAAATCTACAATATTAGTCTGGGTAATGATTTTTCAGATTTGACACCAAACAGTGCAGGCAACAAAAATAAAATAGACAAATGGGATTACATAAAAATAAAAAGTTCTACAGTATAAAAAATAAAAATGAACAGAATGAATAGAAAACCTATGGAATTAAAGAAAATATTTGCAAGCCATACATCTTATAAAGGATTAATATCCAAAATATATAAGGAACTTACTCAACTCTATAGAAACACAACAACCTGATAATGTTCATTGCAGCACTGTTTAAAATAGCAAAGACTTGGAACCAATCCAAATGCCCATCGATGATAGACTGAACAGGGAAAATGTGGCACACATACAGAATGGAATACTATGCAGCCATAAAAAATGATGAGTTTGTGTCCTTTGTAGGGACATGGATGAACCTGGAAACCATCATTCTCAGCAAACTGACACAGGAACAGAAATCAAACACCGCATGTTCTCACTCATAGGCGGGTGTTGTACAATGAGAACACATGGACACAGGAAGGGGAGCATCACGCACTGAGGTGTGTGGGGGGGAATTAGGAGAGGGACAGCAGGGGGTGAGGAGTTGGGGAGGGATAACATGGGGAGAAATGCCAGATATAGGTGATGGGGAGGAAGGCGGCAAACCACATTGCCACATATGTACTTATGCAACAATCCTGCATGTTCTTCATATGTACCCCAAAACCTAAAATGCAATAAAATATATATATATTAAAATATATAAATAAATAAAAAAAGAAAAATAAATAAATAGTTGAAGAACCTGAAGAGCCATTTCTCAAAGGAAAACATGCAACTGGTTAATAGGTATATTTTTAAAAAAATGCTCAACAATGTTAATAATGTAGGAGGCACAAATTAAAACCACAATAAGCTGTTACCTCAAGCTTCCTAGAATGGCTTTTATCAAAAAGACAAAATATAGCAAATGTTGGCAAGGGGTGTGGAGAATAGGGAACCCTTGTACACTATTGGTACATTAGTATGTTAGTAATGTACCTTAGTACAGCTATTACGGAAAACTGTAAAAGTTCCTTAAAAACCTAAAAACAGCATTACTTTATGGTCCAGCAATTCCACTTCTGGGTATTTACTCAAAAGATTTGAAACTATTATAACAAAGAAGTGTCTACATGCCTATGTTCATTGCAGCACTATTCACGATAGCCAAGTTATGGAATCAACCTAAGTGTCTCTAAATGGATGAGTGGATAAAGAAAATGTGGCATGTATACACAATGAAATACTATTTAGGTTTCAAAAAGAAATAAATTCTGTCATTTATTACAACATGGATGGAACTAAAGAATATTATGCTAAATAAAATAAGCCAAACACAGGAAGACAAATATTGCATTTTCTTATATGTGAAATCTAAAATAACTGAATTCATAGAAGCACAGAATAGAATGGTGATTGCCAGAGGCTGGGAGTGGGAGGAATGGAGAGATGATAGTCAAAGAGTATAAAGCCTTAATTAGATAGAAGAAATATATTTGAGTTTTTTAAAGATTGATTGCACAATGTGGTGCAATATAGCTAATAATTAAATATTGTACATTTCAATATTGCTAGAAGAGTAAATCTCACATGTTTTAATCATAAAAAATGTCAAATATTTGAGACTGTGGATAGGTTAATCAGCTGGATTTAACATTCCACATTCTATCCAAAAAAATCTCAGCATTTTATATCCCATAAATACATGCAAGTATAATTTGTCAATAACTAAATAGAGACAAGATTTTCTTCAATCGTAAATATTCAGTCTATTTTAGTGCTACCTAGATTATCTTTAAAAATACAAAGTTGAATGCAGATATTGTAATGAAGTTTTAATCTGATTTATGTTAACTCTTATTACATATATTATAAACTTATATTTCTTGACACATGTTTTTCTGAATTAATTTTTAATATTTGTTGCCAAGGTAGAGTTTTAGAATCATAGTAGATGCTAAAGTATTAAATATTAAAATATGCAGGACCAAGAGAGTTATTGAAAAAAGTGTGATGCAAACAGCAATAATCAAAGAGAAAGCAGGCAAAAAAAATTATCCCCACTAGTCCATACAATTCTTATCTTCATCATTCAATCAAAGCTTCATTGTCTCTTATGTTTCCAACAAAATAATATATTCATTTCTGTGGTGGATTGAAAAACAGTCATTATATTTTGCTCACTTTCCATCAGGTGTGTTCTATTCTCTAATCCCTTGAATCTTGTCAAGGCTTTGACAACTAGAATGTTGTAGGAATCATATGGTGTGAATCACCAAGCCTAGTTCTCAAGAGGTCATACAGATTTGCTTTGACAATTTGGAAATTCTGCCGTATAACTGACATGTAAAAATCCATTCTAGCCTAGAGGAGAATCCGAGGCCACATTGAGAAAAACTGAACCAGAATCAACTTCCAAATTAGTTAGTGAGGTTATCTTAAATATTCCATCCCAGCTGTCCTTGCAGTGACAGTAAATCATTCAAAAGAACTATCCAGCCAACCCACAGATTTGTGAGGAATCATAAATTATTGTCTTAGGCCTCTACATTTTGAGGTGGTCTGTTACACAACAATAGGCAACATACAATTTTTAAGGAATAGGTAATATTTTATTGGTGATATTTTATTTCTTAATCCAATCTGTTTGTACTTTTATTTGTACTTGGAAGATTACACTTTTGAGTACAAATAGACAGAATTAAGAAAACAAGACATTACTTCTGACTAATGCAAAACTTATTTGTATACTAAAATGAAACTCTAGACAGCTCTCAGTTCACTGCCGTTTCTTAGTTGAGTGATGCAAATTAGTAACGACTGAATAATAATCAACAGTAGATGTCCAACTCTGTGTATGTACTTTCAGTTTGAGTCTTGCTGATAGAAAATTTTCTACTTCCCTCTTCAAGAAGCATAATGGTTGAGGCAGGGCCAAGATGGTCGACGAGAAGCAGGTGCAATCAGAGGTTCCCACCAAGAAGTATCGAAACAGCATAGAAATCTTGCACCAGCTATCGGGGTATCCAGGTTTTATCAACAGGACTGACTAGGCAGTTGGCATGATCCACAAACAGCAAGGAAAAGCAGAGTGGTGCATTGGCCCACCTGAGAGCCACATAGGGCAGGGAAGTCCCACCCCACCACCCTAGCCAAGGGAGGTGGTGAGTGAATATGCTACACAGCCTGGGGAACCATGCTTTACCACAGAAATGTGTGACCCACAGATCAGAAGATACCACTCAAGAACTCATGCTGTCAGGGCTTTTGATCCCAACCACAGAGCCACACAGATTCTCAGCAGTCACTTGGCTGAAATCTGCCTAAGACTACTAAGTTCCTGGGGAGAGGGGTGGCTGTCATGACTGCTGCTACCTGCTGTCTAAGTTGTCTGAGTTCCCTGGGGGAGGGGCAACAGCCATCACTGAGACTGCCTAAGATAACATAACTCCCCAAGGGAGGGGCAGCAATCATCACTGCTGCTGACACTATCTAAGGTGTCTGAGCTCCCTGGAAGAGGTGTGGCAGCCTTCACTGTGGCTGCCAGATGCCTAGGAAAACTGAGCTTCCCTGGCAGGGATGGCAGCCATCACTACAACTGCTAGCTACATAAGACATTAAGTTCCCAGGAAGAAGAGAGTCAGTCATCACTACAGCTCCAGACCACGTTTTTCCCCTGCTGCAGCTGGGGAGGCTGAACCGCTTGGTCCCAATATATATTCCCCACAGCACAGCACACCAGCTTTGGCAGACAATGGACAGATTACCTCTATAGGTTGGACCCTGACCCATACCTCCTCCTGGGAGGAGTCTCCCTGCAGAAACTCCAACAACCCCAGCCAGGGGCTCAGGGACAGAACTCTGATCTCCGTGGATCTAAACCCCTAGTGAGAGGGGTGGTCATAGTTCCCACATACCGGCCAACTTAGTCATTCCTCCTCCTAGCTCTGAGGAATCCAGGCAGCACAGATCAGTGGGTTTCCTCCCAGTACAGCACACCCCCTCTACCAAAGGACAGCCAAAGTACTTCACTAAATGGATCCTGGTTCCTATGCCCCCTAGCTGGAGAGAACCCCCAAAAAGGGTCACCAGACGCCCTACACAGAGGCATTCCTACTGGCATCAGATCAGTGCCCCTCAAGTTCAGAGATTCCAGAGGAAGAAGCAAGCACCCACCTTTGCTGTTTTCCAGCCTCCTCAGGTGATATCTCCAGGTATGGATGCAACCCAGATGAATAGGGCCTGAAATGAACCCCCAAGAAAACCATAGTAACCCTACAGAAGAAACCAACAGAGAGCAACAACAACAGCATCAACAAAAATGTCCCCAAGAAACCTCATTCAAGAGTCAGCAGCCTCAAAGATTGAAACTAGACAAACTCATGAAGATGAGAAAGAACAACAAAAAATTGCCAAAAACCCAAAAGGCCAGAATGTCCCTTCTCTTCCAAATAATCTCAACACCACTCCAGCAGGGACACAGAACTGGATGAAGGATGAGATGGAAAAATTGACGGAAGTAGGCTTCAGAAGGTGAGTAATAACAAAATTTGCTGAGGTAAAGGAGCATGTTCTAACCCAATGCAAAGAAGTTAAGAACTGTGATAAAAGGTTACAGGAGCTGCTAACTAGAATAACAAATTTAAAGAGAAACATAAAGGACCTGATGGAGCTGAAAAACAGCACAAGAACTTCATGAAGCAAAAACAAGTATCAATAGCTGAATTGACAAAGTGGAATAAAGAATATCAGAGCTTGAAGACTATCTTGCTGAAATAAGGCAGGTAGACAAGATTAAAGATAAAAAAAAATGAAAAGGAATGAAGAAAACCTCCAAGATCTATGGGACTATGTAAAAGACCAAAGCTATAAGTTATTGGAGTACCTAGAGAAGTCAGGGAGAATGGAACCAAGTTGGAAAACACACTTCAGGATTTTATCCAGGAGAACTTCCCCAACCTAGCAAGACAGGCCGACATTCAAATTCAAGAAATACAGAGAACCACAGTAAGATACTCCAAGAGAATATCAACCTCAAGGCACATAATCATCAGATTCTTTAAGTTCAAAATGAAGAAAAAAATGTTAAGAGCAGCCGGAGAGAAAGGCCAGGTCACCTGCAAAGGGAAGCCCATCAAACTAACAGTGAACCTCTCAGTAGAAACCCTACAAGCCAGAAAAGAGTGGGGGCCCATGTGCAGATCATCCAGGTTTGTTACATAGGTATACATGTGCCGTGGTGGTGGTTTGCTGCATCCATCACCCCATCATCTACATTAGGTATTTCTCCCAATGCTATCCCTTCCCAATCCCCACACACCCTCCTATTCCTTCTCTAGTCCCCCAACCTCCAGGTCCTGGTGTGTGATGTTCCCCTCCCTGTGTCCGTGTGTTCTCATTGTTCAACACCCACTTATGAGTGAGAACATGCAGTGTTTGGTTTTCTGTTCTTGTGTCAGTTTGCTGAGAATTATGGTTTCCAGATTCATCCATGTCCCTGCAAAGGACATGAACTCAAACTTTTTTATGGCTGCATAGTATTATATGGTGTATATGTGCCACATTTCTTTATCCAGTCTATCGTTGCTGGGCATTTAGGTTGGTTCCAAGTCTTTGCTATTGTGAACAGTGCCACAATAGACATACTTGTACATGTGCCTTTATAATAGAATAATTTATAATCCTTTGGGTATATACCCAATAATGGGATTGCTGGGTCAGGTGGTATTTCTATTTCTAGATCCTTGAGGAATCACCACACCGTCTTCCACAATGGTTGAATTAATTTACACCCCCACCAACAATGTAATAGCATTCCTATTTCTCCACATCCTCTCCAGCATCTGCTGTCTCCAGATTTTTTAATGATTGCCATTCCAACTGGCATGAGGTGGTATCTCAATGTGGCTTTGATTTGCATTTCTCTAATAACCAGTGATAATAAGCTTGTTTTCATATGTTTGCTGGATGCATAAATGTCTTCTTTTGAAAAGAAAAGAATTTCCCATCCAGAATTTCATATTTGGCCAAGCTAAACTTCATAAATGAAGGAGAAGTAAAATCTTTTTCAGGCAAGAAAATGCAGAGGGAATTTGTCACCACCAAGCCTGCCTTGTAAAAACTCCTGAAGAAATCACCAAATATGGAAAGGAAAAACCAGTACCAGCCACTGCAAAAACACACTGAAATATAAAGACCAATGACACTATGAAGAAACTACATCAACTAGTGTGCAGAATGATCAGCTAACATCATCATGACAGGATCAAATTCATACATAACAATATGTAAATGGACTAAATGAACCAATTAAATTGACAAATTGTATAAAGAATGACACCCATCAGTGTGCTGTCTTCAAGAGAACCATCTCACATGCAAAGACATACATAGACTCACATACATACATAGACTCACATACATACATAGACTCACAATAAAGGGATGGAGGAAAATTTATCAAGCAAATGGAAAGCAGAAAAAAAGCAGGGGTCTCAATCCTAGTCTCAGACAAAACAGACTTTAAACCAACAAAGATCAAAAAAGACTAAGAAAGGAACTACATAATGGTCAAGAGATAATTCAACAAGAAGAGTTAACTATCCCAAATATATATGCATGCAATATAGGAGCACTGAGATTCATAAAACAAGTTCTTAAAGATCTGCTAAGAGATTTAGACTCCTACACGATAATAGCAAGTAATTTTTAACACCCAACTGTCAATATTAGACAGATCGTTGAGACATAAAATTAACAAGGGTATTCAGAACTTGAACTCAGCTCTGGATCAAGTGGACCTGATAAATACTTACAGAACTCCCCACCCCCAAACAACAGAATGCACAATCTTCTCAGTGCCACATGGCACTTAAAGTCAACCACATAACTGGAAGTAAAACACTCCTCAGCAAATACAAAAGAATGGAAATCATAACAGTCTCTCAGGCCACAGTGCAATTGAATTAGAATTCGAGATTAAGAAACTCACTCAGAATCACACAACTAAATGGAAATTGAAAAACCAACTACTGAATGACTCCTGGGTAAATAATGAAATTAGGGAATAAATCAAGAAGTTTTTGAAACCAATGAGAAGAAAAAGACAACATACCAGAATGTCTGGGATGCAGATAAAGCAGTGTTAAAAGGGAAATTTATATCACTAAATGTTCACATCAGAAAGCTAGAAGGATCTCAAATCAACACCCTAACATCACAACTAAAAGAACTGGAGAAGCGAGAGCAAATACATCTAATAGCTAGCAAAAGACAAGAAATAACTAAGATTAGAGTGGAAGTGAAGGAGATACAGATACTAAAAATCCTTCAAAATATTAAGGAATCCTGCAGCTGTTTTTTTTTTTTTTTTGAAAAAATTAGCAGAATAGATAGACTACTAGCTAGACTAATAAAGAAGAAAAGAGAATAGAATCAAATAGACACAATAAACAATGATAAAGGGGATATCACTACTGACCCCACAGAAATACAAACTACCATAAGAAAATACTATAAACACCTCTATGCAATGAACTTGAAAATCTAAAATAAATGGATAAATTCCTGTACACATACATCCTCCCAAGACTAAACCAGGAAGAGGTCACCTCCTTGAATAGACCAATAACAAGTTCTGAAATTGGGGCAGTAATAAACAGCATATGAACCAAAAACTGCACAGGAGTAGATGGATTCACAGCTGAATTCTACCAGAGGTAAAAAGAGGAGCTGGTACCATTCCTTTTAAAACTATTCCAAACACTTGAAAAGGAAGAATTTCTACCTTTGGGATATGAGGCCAGTATCATCCTGATACCAAAACCTGGCCAAACACAACAAAAACAGAAAATTTCAGGTCAATATCCCTGATGAACACTGATGCAAAAATTCTCAATACTGGTGAATCAAATCCAACAGCACATCAAAAAGCTTATCCACCACAATCAAATCACTGAGATGCAAGGCTGGTTTAACATACACAAACCAATAAATGTAATTCATCACATAAATAGAACCGATGACAGAAACCGCATGATTATCTCAATAGATACAGAAAAAAACCTTTGATAAAATTCAATGTCCCTTCATGCTAAAAACTCTCAATAAACTAGGTATTTATGGAACATATTTTAAAATAATAAGAAATATATATGACAGACTCACAGCCAATATTATACTGAACAGACAAAAGCTTGGAGTATTCCCTTTGAAAACTGGCACAAGACAAGGTTGCCCTTTCCTGTTCAACATAGCATTGGAAGTTCTGGCCAGGGCAATCAGGCAAGAAAAATAAAGATATTCAAATAGGAAGGGAGGAAGTCAAATTGTCTCTGTTTGCAGATGACATAATCCTATATCTAGAAAACCCCATTATCTGAGCCCAAAAGCTCCTCAAGCTGATAAGCAACTTTGGCAAATCTCCGGATACCAAATCAATGTACCAAAATTACAAGCATTCCTATACACCAACAATAGACACACAGATAGCCAAATTATGAATAGAATTCCATTCACAATGGTTACAAAGAGAATTAAATACCTAGAAATACAACTAATAAGGATGTGGATGACCTTTTCAAAGAGAACTACAAACCACTGCTCAGGGCACTAGAAGAGGACACAAACAAATTGAAAACATTCTATCCTTATGGATAGGAAGAACCAATATCATGAAAATGGCCAAAGTAATGTATAGATTCAATGCTATTCTTATCAAACTACCATTGAAATTCTTTAGAGAATTAGAAAAAAACTACTTTAAAATTCATATTGAACATAAAAAAAGTCCATATAGCCAATACAATCCTAAGAAAAAAGAACAAAGCTGGAGGCATCACGCTACCTCACTTCAAGCTATACTACGAGGCTACAGTAACCAAAACAGCGTGGTACTGGTACCAAAACAGACATGTAAACCAATGGAAGAGAATACAGATCTGAAAAATAAGACCACACATTCTACAACCATCTGATCTTCAACAAACCTGACATAAACAAGCAATGGGGAAAGCGTTCCCTATTTGATAAATGATCCTCAGAAACGTGGCTAGCCATATGCAGAAAACTGAAACTGGACCCCTTTCTTATACCTTACACAAAAATTAACTCATGGTGGATTAAAGACTTAAACGTATAACCGAAAACTATAAAAACCCCAGAAGAAAATCTAGGCAATACCATCAGGACATAGGCATAGGCAAAGATTTCATGATGAAATTGCCAAAAGCAATGGCAACAAAAGCCAAAATTGACAAATGATATCTAATTGAGCTAAAGAGCTTCTGCACAGCAAAAGAAACCATCATCAGAGTGAACAGGCAACCTACAGAATGGGAGAAAAATTTTGCAATCTGCCTTGTCTGACAAAGGTCTAATATCCAGGCTTTACAAGAAACTTAAACAAATTTACAAGAATAAAACAAACAACCTTATTTTAAAAAGTAGGCAAAGGACATGAACAGACACTTTTCAAAAAAAGACATTCATGTGACCAACAAACGTGAAAAAAAGCTCAACATCACTGATCATTAGAGAAATGCAAATCAAAACCACATTTAGATACCATCTCAATGTCAGATGGGAGATTATTTGAAAGTCAAAAAACAAAAGATGCTGTTGAGACTGTGGAGAAATAGGAACACTTTTACGCTGTTGGTGGGAATGTATATTAGTTCAACCATTGAAGAAGACAGTGTGTTGATTCCTTGAGGATCTATAACCAGAAATACCATTTGACCCAGCAATCCAATTACTGGGTATATACCTGAAGGAATATAAATCATTCTTTTATAAAGACACATGCACATGTATGTTTATTGCAGCACTATTCACAATAGCAAAGACATGGAATCAACCAAAAAGCCCATTGATGATAGACTGGATAAAGAAAATGTGGTACATACCTACCATGGAATACCTTGCAGCCATAACAAAGAACAAGATCATGTCCTTTGCAGGGACATGGATGAAGCTGGAAGCCATCATCCTCAGCAAACCAATGCAGGAACAGAAAGTCAAACACCACAAACATCACATGTTCTTATGCATAGGTGGGAGTTTAACAATGAGAACACATGGACACAGGGAGGGGAACAACACACACTGGAGCATGTCAGTGTGTCAGGAGGGGATGGAGAACTTCAGGACACATAGCTAATGCATGCGAGGCTTGATACCTAGGTGATGGGTTGATAGGTGTATCAAACCACCGTGGCACACATTTACCTGTGTAACAAACCTGACAGAAGTTCTGAACATGTATCCCAGAACTTAAAGTAAAACAAAATAAAATAAAAAGTTGGATTCTGACAGTAAAACTGAAACGCAATAAAATATTTACCTGTAAAAAAATAAAATAAAATAAATATAAAGAAAAGTCATTGTAAGTGAGAAGATTTTGTTTCCAAATGAAGGATTTTTACTCTGTGTTCCCTTTCATGTGGTGTTCTGATCTCAATCCTCTTAGAGGATATATTCTACCTTTGCTTTACTAGACTTTTCAGTGCAACCAAAGCATTTCTTAGTGTCTAATTATTATGCTGGTTTTATGTCATTAGAGATGTTTGAGGTGGAAGAAGTCTAAATTTGATAATCAGTACTTTACATTATGGAGATTCAAAAATCTAAATTCATAGACTTATTGGTATTAC
>PVKV010025921.1:0-28893 GCA_004027835.1 Alouatta palliata | reverse complement strand
CCCCCCGACAGACCCCAGTGTGAGATGCTCCCCTCCCTGTGTCCATGTGTTCGCATTGTTCAACACCCGCCTATGAGTGAGAATATGCGGTGTTTGATTTTCTGTTCTTGTGTCAGTTTGCTGAGAATGATGGTTTCCAGGTTCATCCATGTCCCTACAAAGGACGCGAACTCATCGTTTTTGATGGCTGCATAATATTTCATGGTGTATATGTGCCACATTTTCCCTCTCCAGTCTATCATCGATGGGCATTTGGGTTGGTTCCAGGTCTTTGCTATTGTAAACTGTGCTGCAATGAACATTCGTGTGCATGTGTCCTTATAGTAGAATGATTTATAGTCCTTTGGATATATACCCAGTAATGGGATTGCTGGGTCAAATGGAATTTCTATTTCTAGGTCCAGTTTGATCCTTTAAGGTCTTGTTTTAAGATTTGTTAGGCAGAACCAGAGCAGCCTTTAGGCTAGGGACAATTTTGGTCCAGAACTGAGGCAAGACCCTTCTGAGTACTTCAACCATGCCCTGTGAACAATAGATTTCCAATCTGCCTGGTGGGAACAGGCATTACTTCTGGCCTCCTGTGAGTTCTAGCTACTGGGGCCTGAATACTTTCAAGTGGTTCTGTCCCCAGCCTGGAGCAGTATCCTCACATTCATGTCCTGTCAAGTACTGTGCTGTATACTCAAGGGGGGCCCTCTGAAGATCTGTGGATTTGCTGTTGCTGTGAGTCTTTTTTCTCTCTCTGTGCAGCTCTCTCCTATCTGGTATTCTGCCCTGTTGACTTTAGCTGTCTGGGTCACCCTGGACTCTCAGCTCCATCTCCTCACCTCAGGCTCTGCTAGGCTCTGCCTAGGTTCCACCTCTCTGTGCCACCACCCAAAAACTTTCTCTGGGCAGTAAGCTGGGCAATCATAGGGCTTACCTCCTTTGTTTCCCATCTCTCATAAATTATTGTTCATGGCCTGATGTCTGACGTCTTGAAAACAGTTATTTTTTAAAAATATATTTTTGTCTAAGTATTTAGTAGTTTCTGGTGGGAAGGTAAATTTGATCACTGTTATTCCATCTTTGTCAGAAGTAGACATCCACACTCATGCTATGTTTAGCAAAAAAGGTAGAATTAGGCCTGGCGCAGTGGCTCACACCTGTAATCCCAGCACTTTGGGAGGCCGAGGAGGGTGGATCATGAGATCAGGAGTTTGAGACCAGCCTGGCCAACATGGTGAAACCTCATCTCTACTAAAAACACAATTAGCCGGGCATGATGGCAGGTACCTGTAATCCCAGATACTCGGGAGGCTGAGGCAGGAGAATGGTTTGAAACTGGAAAGCAGAGTTTGCAGTGAGCCGAGGCCGTGCCATTGCACCCCAGCCTGGGCAACAGAGCAAAAAAATAAAAAATAAAAAGGAAAATTAATTGGCTCATGTAATCCAACCATAGAAAGGAAGAAAATACACTGGCCTTAAGATTTACTGGATAGATCATCTCAAATTACACCAGTATACTTTATCTTTCTCCATCTCTCCAGCTGATCTCTACTTCTATATGTTGACTAAATTCTAATGAAGACATGTCTACTGATAGTTCTAGAATCCCAGCCACGTAGCCAGAATACCAGAGGCCAAAGACAGAACTCCTTTTCTCTCTCCAACTTGGATAATTCTATAGTAGTGGCATCTTGTGTCTGTGTCTTTTAGTAAACACTAAGATCAAGAGGGCATTACAAGGATTGACCCAACAAACCAACAAGACGTACGTGTTGATATGGTTTGGATTTGTGTCCCTGCCCAAATCTCACATCTAACTGTAATCCCCAAGGTTGGAGTGGGGCCTGGTGGGAGGTGACTGGATAGTGGGGACAGATTTCCCCCTTTGGTGTGGTTCTGGTGATATAGTTCTCACGAGGTCTGGCTGTTTAAAAGTGTGTGGCATCTCCCCCAGACCCTCTCTCTTCTTTCTGCTCTGGCCATGTAAGACATGCTTCGATTTTGCCTTCCACCACGATTGTAAGTTTTCTGAGGCCTCCCCAAAAGCAGATACCACTATACTTCCTGTACAGACCGCAGAACCATGAGCCAGTTAAACCTGTTTTCTTTACAAGTTATCCAATCTCAAATATTTATTTATAGCAATGTGAGAAGGGACTAATACGTGTATCATCTACATTGCTATTGAATACATAGATTTGGGTATTCGTAAGTATTCTCTTGGAATAACTACCTCAAAATGAAATTGCTGTGTCAAAGGTTTTGGACAAACTTTTCTCACATGCTGTCAACTTGCCCATCAAAAAGTCTGTACCACTTTATGTTCCTATCAATGATGTGTATATGGCACATTTCTCCACATTTCTCCTCACCATTACCAACACTGGGTATTAATTTTTTTTTCATTACTGCCAAGCTGACAGTTGAAAATGAAGTATCCCTGTTATATTTTAATTTGTAGTTCTTAGATTAGTCCTGAAGTCAAACATTCTTTCATAGACATTTATTCATATGGTGGCTATTTACTGTGTGCCAACTATGTAACATACATAACAATCTTTTCAAATGCAAGTCATCTACCTCTATTTTCCTTTTAATATTTTATTCTTTTCTTTTTAGAGCTGGATTCTGGCTATGTTGCCCAGGCTGGACTTGAACTCCTGGCTGCCCTACTTTTTATAACTTTGATGTACAGCGTTTTAGTATCTTGTGTTAAATCTATCAATTGTTTTCTTTACAATTTCTGCCTTTGATGTTGATACAGGCTTCATATACGTTTAGCTGGTCCCATTTGGTATGACAGGCAGATTCTGTTAAGACTTGCCAAGTCATATGTAAAAATAAGCCTTTGACACATATCTCTTCTAGATCTTAATCAGCTCCTGCTAAAGATTCCCAGGGCCATAGGCAGCAATTCAAAACGTGGCTTTTCCCAAAAGGCTAATTAAGAGAGGCAGTGTTTCTGCTGTGTTTACCAAGTTCATCAACAACTTGAGCTCTAAGCAGATATTCTAGTTGATGACGCTCTCTGATTATTAAGAAAATCTGTGAATAATAATACTAGTAAGTGATATACACTCATTTTTCATTTAGGAGCTTTTAAAATTTGGTTTGCTTTGGACTGATAGCTAGCTAGCTTATTTCCTGGTAGTCCAGAAGGAAAGTAGAACTACTGTCTCCACATACAAAGATCCCCAAGATCTGCTTCTCTCACATCAACTTGTTTTTCTGAAACAAAGATGCCTTCTACCTTTTCATCAAACACCTTGCATATTCAGTAAGAGTAACAGATGAACAGGAAGACTGTGGCTTGGCTATGTCAGAAGGGGCCTTCTAGGGTTTCCTGGCAGTTTCCCAGCCTCAAATACAGTTTTTTTTTTTTTTTTTACAAACTGTAAAATGGTCGTTTTACAAGCTATCTTTTGCTTGGCAAAAGTGATGTCCAATGGAAAGTTCTGTGATGATGGAAATGTTCTATATTTGTACTGTTCAAGATGGTAACTATTAGCCACATATGGCTATTGAGCACTTAAAATGTGGCTAGTAGACTGAGGAACTAAATGTTAAATGAAATTTTAATTAAGTTAAATTTAGATACTCATGAGTAGGGTTATCAGATTTCACAAATAAAGTACAGGATGCTCAGTTAATTATCAGTTACAAATAAACAACAGATAATTCTGTGGCTGAAGTATACTCCATATATTGCCTGGAACACACATGTACTATAAAATTATTCTTTTTTATCTGAAATTCAAATTTAACTGAGCACATCATATTTTACCTGGCAACCTTATACATGTGGCTAGAGGCTATACATTGGGCATTACAGATGCAGAGTATCTTGTTTTTTACAAAGTTCTTTGAAATTACTCGCGGATACCTGTAGAATCTAAATCAAGGAGGAAAAAATCATTATGATCATATTTTGACAAAAAAGTGAAAAGCTACCTGTCTTCTGAAAGAAGCCCATTAGATACCACAGCCAAGTACAAAACCAATAAAATTCAATTCGAAATTGTTTATTGGATGCTTTCTATGTGTAGAACAAATATTCAGTTCTATACAGCAATATTGCCACGCACATTGTTTAGGACCTGTGTCAGTTTGAATTGGTCGGTTCCTGTGCTGTACTGAGTAACAACTATGATGAATATCATCCTTCGCTAGGAGGGAAATGGGATAGGTCTTGAGATCTCCTTTCCAGGAACTCACAGCTGGTGGAGAAGCCAGATACCAACTCCAGAAACAAACCAACATTAGCAAGCATTGGGTTTCCGAAAAACAAACAAAATAAAACACAAAGTTATTTAATATAAGACAGATTCTGAGTAATATACACAAGAAAAATGCTTTGGAAATATAAGGGGCCAGCCATAGAGGGAACCAGTGGGTGGGTGATATTGCTTGTCTATTTCTTTCTTTCTTTTTATTTTCATTTTTGCCAACATCTAATAAGCTCTCATCTTTTCTTCCAAGGGCTTGAAAAATAAGTCTATTTTGTTGTTGTTGCTACCCAGGCTAGAGCGCAGTGGCATGATCATAGCTCCCTGTAGCCTTGACCTCCCGCGCTCCAGCAATCCTTATTTGTGAGGCTGAGGTGGGAGGCTTGTTTGAGCCTAGGAATTCAAGGTTAAAGTGCCGCTGCACTCCAGTCAGTGTGACAGAGTGAGACTTTGTTTCTAAAAATAAAAAATAAATCAGCATACCAACATGTCTCGCAGATTGTGAGGTCTAGGTATGACTCAGAGTTGCACGGCAGGCTATGGTGGACGTTCGGATCCTCGCAGCTACACTGCTAGCCGTCGGCGCCTCTTAGCTGAATCCATCTCCTGGAATGGCTCTCAGCAAGGGCCTTGCATGAGGCTACACCCCTTCCTTGGGGTCAGGCAGCATCAAATGAATGGTCTCTAAGGGATACAAAGACCCACATCTTGTTTCATTGGGGGTAACTTAGCACTTTATTTATTCTGTGCCCCCTAAGCCCAGCTGAAGCCTCTATAGCAACGATACTACAGTTCAACTTCTCCCTCTGTCCGATTCTGCTTCCCTCACTCCCAGCAGTTGTCACTCTGTACTCCCCATAAACAACAAACCAATGAGCCCTGCATGCACATCTCTGTCTAGGAGTCCATTTCTGGGGAGCTTTACCTAAGACATAAGTTGTTGAAATATGTTTTAAGTAACCTTCCAGATTCTTAGGACAAACTTCCAGCTTTGTTGAGATTGGCTTTTTCTACTGCTTGGGAAAAATGAGGCCCGAACTGCCTTTTTCCAGACAGATGTGCAAACTTCATAGAGTCAGGAGACTTAGTGGTTTCTGGAATGAGAGAGGAATTTTCTGGGACTGGTTACATTAAGTGGGATGACTAGACTGGCAGGTGCCTGTAATTAATCTTCCCTTCCTCAGTAAAATGTAGACAACTCAGATCTGTAGATCTTTGAATGCCCTTAAACTAATCCAATTCTGGCCAACAAAATAGTCACTCATCACAGTAAAAGAATCCCAAGGACCAATTTCACCCTCTGCTTGGAATAAATACTTCCTCTTTCTTCCATTAGGTCTCTCACTGATTCCTCTCCTGCCTAAATTTTCCTGCAAGACTAAAAGCTGCTCTTTGGAATCTTGGGAGTGGACCTTGACACCTCTGATTCACAATCACATAACCCTGTGGAATCTGACATCTCTTGTCTTGCCAGCTGTCATCTTTCATCTCTCCTCTTGGCTTTGTGCCTTCTTTCAGCTTAGCTGCAAAGCAGAGATGAGGCTAGAGGGGAGGGTAGTGTTAACGTGTGAAGTTCTTTCTACGTACCAAGCACTGTTCTGGGCACTTCACATTATCTCATTAAACCTCACAATAACCCTACAAGGCAGAAATGGCTGTCCTCTCCCTCTGACACACACAACAAACACCGCAGTTCAAAGAGTTATGTAATTCCGGTCTTTGAGGTGTGTAACCTCTCCTTTTTGGGAAGTTATCAGACTCAGCTAGGTCTGCATGGCACTGCGAAGCAGTCTTGGGTTAATTCTAATGTTACTAATGTTAGTCTTGGAAGAACTCAGTTTGATAGTGGTTTGGATATGAAAGGATCTAATCCTGATTTTATTCCTAAGTCCTTTACAGTCTGAGCCATCCTAAGGTATAGGTCAGAAGAGGCATCTGAAACTGGGATGGTCTCCTAACAGCTGCCCAACATTCTTGGATCATGAATGAACTGATTAATGAATTCATTTAACAGGTGCCTACCACATCTTTACTGCTGACAACAGGCAGAAAGTACTATGCAGGGGTGCTATGGCCGGTGGTTAAGACTCTCAATTCAAGCTACTTGAGTTCAAATCCAGGCTCTACCACTCAGTAACTGTTGTCACCTTATACCAGATATTATATTAATCTTTTGGGACTTCAGGTTTATCACTTGCAAAATGCAGATAAAAATACTTCATGGGAAGTAGTTGTGAGGCGTAAGCAGGATTGCCCGTGTAAAAAGGGCTTGGCACACAAGTGACTTCTTGAACCATGGTGGCTGTTATCTTATTATAGGACAAAGCAAGCCATGGAAGAATGGTTTCAAATCTCAGGAAACACAGAATCTAGGAGGGGAGATGACATGTGTGCCTACGTAACTATAACACAAATTTAGAAAGTGATGGATGATACAGAGCTAAAAAGCATATAATAAAACTTAGAGGAAGAAAAGATTACTTCTGGGTAAGGAGATCAGGGGAGGCTTCTTGTTTGAAATAACATTCAAGCTGATAGATGATAAACACAATCAGTTTTAAACCTGTGAGCAGAAACCCTGTTGTAAACCAGCAAACACTAACCGAAGTCAAAAATAATACCAAACGACAGGCTGCCGGTGCGGTCCTGGAAAACAGCACTGGGCAAGATCAGCACAGGGAAAAACCTGTCCAACCCACAGATCTGCTTTCCGGTCAGTTCCACAAGGGTCATTCTGACCCAGGCAAGACTTCTGTCTGGTGACTTTCATCACAATTAGCTCTGGAGAAGACTCTAAAGCAATGACTGTCAGCAAGGGTTCATTAAGTGCATATCGTGAGCCCAACACTGTAGGTATGGGGAAGGATGCCCCATGTACACACGAGTGACTCCGTCTCTCAGCGAGCTTATTTAGTCTTGTTAGGAAGATAAGATTAATATTCAAAATGATTTTTATGGCATTTATCGTTCTTTTTCCTGTTTGTAAGAACAACACGAGTTCACCGTAGAAAATTCAGAAAATACAGACAATTACATATAATAAAAGCAAATTTATCCCAAATTCCACTACCCGAGATTAACCATAGTTAAAAATTCAGATTTTGAATTTTTACAGCTTGGTCCCTAAGACAGGCATTTTATCCCCTCATCTAACACTTGCTCATAGGAGGAGATTCTGGTACAAGTGGATCATATGTTTTCCTGTTTCTTCTTTCCCTTCTGGATATGTCTGCCTGGGAATGTGATTTGGCTTCAAGTACAGAGAAGGCAGTTATTTGAACGCTATTACAGGTTCTCATTGTAGCCTTCCATCAACAGGCAGCTCTGGGAAGGCTCCTGGTTCTTCTGCAGGTAGCCCTCTGGGCCTTGGGGTACCATATACCGCAAGGAGAAAGGAAGTGACTCACACAGCCCTGCACAAAAAACCTAAAGCACTGTTCCCATTTGGGCAGGGAAGGGTCAGCACATATTATGTTGCATATGGGGAAATGGTTTCCTTCCATAATACAGCTCCAAAATATACTGGTATGAGAGAGAGAATGTTAATTGGGCATGCCTCTGTGTGTGTGTGTGTGTGTGTGTGTGTGTGTGTGTGTGTGTGTGTGTTTCTGAATGACTAAAAAGAAATCCTCATCCTGCATCACCCAGTGACAGTGAGATCTTAAAAAGGACTCATAGGTCATTTTGGACTGATCTGCTGAAGGGAAGGCCCCCTGTGGTGATGGTCTAGACCAGAGATTCCAAATCAGGAGCCCCACGCTGTGTTGGCTTGTATGGTGTGTTTAAAAATCAAATTAGTTTTCAACATGAAACCTTCAGGAGATATCATATAAAAATTTGGAATTCCAGCTTGAAAGGAAGAAAGTGAGAGAGAGAGAGAAAGAGAGAGAGAGAGAGAGAATGAATAAATCTGGCAATTTAAGGAAATTAGCTCTTTGAGTGTCACTAGGTTTTCCAAACTTATTGTTTATTTCTTGAATTAATTGGGAGTGGGTGAGCTTTTTATTGTTGCTAAAGTTTGTTTTTGCTTTTATGCAGAAATTTTCCATTTTTATGCAGTTAAATTTATCAACTATTTCTTTTACGGCTTCTGAACTTTGTATCTTGCTTAGAAAGATTTAACCCCTGCTTGCCTTGATCCTCATCTCCCTTTCCTATAAGGATACCAGTCATATTGGATTAGGGCCCACCCTAATGACTTCATTTTAACTTAATTACCTTTTTGAAGACCCTATCTGTATGTACAGTCACATTCAAAGATACTAGGGGTTAGAGTTTCAAACATGAATTTTGGGGAACACAATTCAGTTTATAACATCACCCAGAATTATTTTGTAAAATTCTCCCATGTTTTCTTTCAATACTTTTATGGTTTTATTTTTAAATGTTAAAATGTGATTCATCTGAAGTTTGTTTGGTATAAGAAATGAAGCTGAGTGTGGTGGCTCATGCCTGTAATTCCAGCACTTTGGGAGGCTGAGGCGGGTGGATCATGAGGTCAGGAGATTGAGACCATCCTGGCCAACATGGTGAAGCCCCGTATCTACTAAAATACAAAAAATTAGCCAGGCGTGGTGGCGTGCACCTGTAGTCCCATGCCACTGCACTCCAATCTGGCGACAGAGTGAGATTCCATCAAAAATAAAAATGAGATAGGGATCCAATTTTATTTTTTTCTAATTCTAAGGTAAATGGTTTCACACCATTTATTAGTAATCTTTTCCCTCAGATCTTAAAATTCTACCTTTGTTTTATATTCCAGCTCCACGTATATTTGGGCCTATTTCTGTATACTATTTTATACCATTAATGTATCAATTCCTGTGGCACTACCAAGCTTTTAATTATGATACTTTTATATTTTAATCTTTCAGGGTAAATCTTCCTCTCTTATTTTTCTTTCTTAGAATTTTCATCACTAGTTTTGCACATTTACTTTTCCCAATTTACTTTAGCGTTGCCTTGTGTAATCTTAAAATATTCTGATAGCATTTTTACTGGGATAGGGTTAAAGATATAGATGCATTTAGGAAGATTCTACATGTTTATATTGTTGAAATACTTACTTAGCTTTGTATATCCTTTGTACTGATGGAATTTTTAACCATGTACATGTATTATTTTTATGACAAGGAAAAATTTAATTTCCTTCTTAAAAAAATAATAAAAGAACACAGCAGAGGTAAACAATGATTAGCAGAGATAAATTTATCTGGAGGAGCCATTTCGGAGTTCCTTAAATCTAAACCCCATAATTATAACTTCTCCTCTGTTTACGGATGTCTTACTTTCTCACGGTTAGAATAAAACAGATGGGCAACTTATTTTGACAGTCTGCATGGTGTACTAACGAGAAATGTTAGTTCTCCCCTCTGCTCTTTCTCATTTCTGCAAGTTCAGGAGATACACTGCTCTCTCAAAGGTTGTCTAGGCTGAGAGGCAGACTGCAAACTTGGCAGGTTTCCCTAACATTCCCCAGCCAAGGCAGTTATTATCTGGCTAAACCGAAGAGGGTCAGGTTTCTGGTGACAATGAAGCTGCTTCAGGTCCTCCTCCCATCTCACCAGCAGCCAGCTGCTTTTCTCTCATGAGCTCTGGTGTCTTCCCTGCCCCTCCTGCAGAGCTGCAAGCTAAGGAGAGAGCTGCAGCAAGCAATGCTGGCGCCTTAAATGGTCTTTATGTCTGTAACACGGTGAGGAAGCAGCCCTGGGGTTATCCTTCTCTTTAGGAGGTTATTGCTAATGTTTCTTGGTTCCCAGATTAAGTAAGGTCCTATGAGTCCTTCTATTTTCTCTCTCTCTTTCTTTCTTTTTCTTTTCCTTTTTCTTTCTTTTCTTTCTTTCTTTCCATCTCTTTCTTTCTCTCTCTTTCCCTCTTTCTTTCTTTTTTCTTCCTTTCTTCCTGTCTTCCTCTCTTTCTCTCTTTCTTTCTTTTTGAGAAGGAGTCTCACTCTGTAGCCCAGGCTGGAGTGCAGTGGCATGATCTCAGTTCACTGCAACCTCCACCTCCCTGGTTCAAGCAATTCTCCTGCCTCAGCCTCCCGAGTAGCTGGGATTACAGGCACGTGCCCAACTTTTCTTCCTTTTCTTTCTTTTTTTATTTTTTTTTGAGATGGAGTTTCACTCTTGTTGCTAAGGCTGGAGTGCAATGGCGGGATCTTGGCTCACCGCAACCTCTGCCTGTGGGGTTCAAGCAATTCCCCTGCTTCAGCCTACAGAGTAGCTGGGATTACAAGTGCACGCCACCATGTCCAGCTAATTTTATATTTTTAGTAGAGATGGGGTTTCTCCATGTTGGTCAGGCTGGTCTTAAACTCCCGACCTCAGGTGATCCACCTGCCTTGGCCTCCCAAAGTGCTGGGATTACAGGCATGAGCCACTGAGCCTGGCCCTCTATTTTCTTTCTTGTCTCCATTTTCTGTTTTTTTTTTTTTTTAGACAGAGTCTTGCTGTCACCCAGGCTGAAGTGCAATCACGTGATCTTGGCTCGCTGCAACCTCTATCTCCTAGGTTCAAGCAATTCTCCTGCCTCAGCCTCCCGAGTAGGTGAGATTACAGGCGCCTGCCACCATGCCCGGCTAATTTTTTGTATTTTTAGTAGAGATGGGGTTTTACCATGTTGGCCAGGCTGGTCTCGAACTCCTGACCTCAGGTGATCCACCCGCCTTGGCCTCCCAAAGTGCTGGGATTACAAGTGTGAGCCACCATGGCTGGCCTCCTGTCTCCACTTTCTTCCATTAACTCCTTTGCTTGTTCACCCGTTCTTTCACATTTAGCACATGAGAATGATCCTTCTGAGATGAAAGCCAGAACCATGGCATCCTCTGCTCATAGCCCTGCACTGGCTTCTCACATCGCTCAGAGGAAAAACCAAAGGCATTACAGTGACCAGCCTAGGCTTTACATGATCCGCCCTCCATCCTCACTATCTGTGACCTCATCTCCAGCTTCTCCCCTGTCACTGACTCACTCCAGCCACACTGGGCTCCTGCTGTCTCCTCCATGCCTGATGCTCTTACCTCAGATGAACTCATATGCTCACCTCCTTAAGTTCTTGATACGAATATCACCATCTCAGTGGTCAGGAAGAAAGTGTAAATAGAGAGGAGAAGGGCCTCTAGGTGATATGGTTTGACTCAGTGTCTCCACTCAAATCTTTAATCTCAAATTGTAATCCCCATGTGTGGAGGAAAGGACCTGGTGGGAGGTGATTGGATCATGGGGATGCCGCTTTGTAATCATGAGGGAGTTCTCAAGAGATCTGACAGTTTTAGGAATGGCAGTTTTCCCTGCGCCCTCTCTTTCCTGCCACCGTGTGAAGAAGGTCTTTGCCTTCCTTTGCCTTCCACCGTGATTGTAAGTTTCCGGAGGCCTCCCCAGCCATGCAGAACTGTGAGTCAATTAAACTTTGTTTATAGATTACCCAGTCTCAGGCTAAAAACGGACTAATACACTAGAACTGAGCTCTGTATGATTTACTTACTTCATCTATCACACTTAGTTTGGGTAGAAGACAAGGGCCCTCCAAAAGAGAACAAAAGGAACAATCAGAGACCTAAGAGTAAAACAGGGAGGTTGTGGTGTCATTGAAGCTGAGAAAGGAGCTTGAAGTAAAAGAGAGCTCCCAGCTATGGCGAATGCTGCTGCGAAGTCCAGTGGTAGAAATGAGTGCGGATTCGTAGGTTCAAGCAACGAGCAAGTCATATACTGTTAAGAAACATGAAAAAATCAATTTTTCAGTGGAGGGACAGGAACAGAAGCAAGGTAGTGTAACTGAGTATTCCCATTTTTTCTAAGAGATATTTTAATTATTTTCTCTTTCTCTCTTCTTTTCACATTCCCTTGGTTTCTCACCTCCTACTTAGCCCTTTAGAAATGCAAATATAGCCTTTTACTTCCCCTTCACCAGACACTCCCTACAGGGCAAGTTCATCTAACTGTGCTTCCCAGACAGAACTCTCCTTGAGAGTGAACAGTCCATTTGTAGACCAAAGTATGCCCACGATGGAACTCTCACCCTCCAGGAGGCTGCCTAGAGAGATAACAGTCAAAAAGCATGCCCACTACTCTCTCCCACTTGGAGAGTTTTCAGCCTAGTAAGATGCCAGCAGTCACCAGCACAGCTGCCCAGTAGATAAGGCATCAAGCTAGCACATGGACCCCTACCTTGCTTGCTTCCTCCAATTGCCTTCTAAAAGTGCCTGCTTTTTGCTCCAAAAGAGAAGTGTTTGTTTAAAGGTCGGATGCCTGTGCCTCTTCTCCTAAGCTAGCTTTGGAAATAAATCACTTTCTTTGTACCAGACCTCACTCTTGTTAATTGAACTCTGCAAGCAGAGTGACTTGCAGACTGACTTGCACCTCAGTTACAGTAATAACATGAGGAAGGGGGAATGGAAGGCGAAGGAGTAGTGTGGAAGACTTAACTCTAACAAGAAGGTTGGCTCTGAAGAGATCAGAGACAAGGAAGGCTCCTGGAGAGAGATCAGGAGTCAAAGAGGACAGCAGCAGGGAAATAGTTGTAGATGGAGTGAAATTAAAGACATAGGAAAGGGAAGGGATAATCAAGGAAGCCAAGTCCTTGAGGAGGTGAGAGGAGATGATGTCAGGGACATGGGTGGATGCAGGAAGAGAAAGATTTATCGCAAAGTCAATGAAGCCAGAGCCTCGGGGCTCCTCACTTGCGTGGGCCTAACTTTCAACACTTACATTTTATTTATAATTTTCTATTATTTTTCTTAATGAGGCCCCCCGAGTTGTGTACGTTTTAGGCTTCCACAAAATATGGTTCTGTCCCTGTGTAGAGGGACTGACCTTGATAGAAAGAGAGATGCCCCAGTGTTTCTCAGACTTGAGTGATGACAGTAAAATAAAGCAACCCCGAAAAGTGTAACTGATAGAGAAATATAACAGAGGAACCCCGGGCATTGGTGTCCCTCAGTTTGAGAACCACTGATCTGCTTGAGACATTCACACACCTGATTGGGAACCACGAGATCTGAGTCTATGTCTGGCTTTACCTGTCCCATGTAAAGGGCTGCTTCCTGGGCAAACAACCTATACAGGGCCAGAGTTTCCATGCATGGTTTAGTGCTTTGCTGTCACTGTCTTGAAATTCCTCGTAGTAATTGAACAAAGAGTCCCACAGTTTCCTTTTGTGAATGAAAATTCTGTAAATGGGCCCTGTAAATTCTGTAACTCGTCCTGGTCAAACATTGATTTAGTAGCCTTATTTTGTGACCTTGGGCAAGATATTTGACTTAAAAAAAAAATTGAGCTGCCCGGGTACGGAGGCTCACATCTATAATCCCAGCACTTTGGGAGGCCAACACAAGTGGATTTTCGGAGGTCAGGAGTTCGAGACCAGCCTAGCCAATGTGGTGAAACCCCATCTCTACTAAAAATACAAAAATTAGCCAAGCCTGGTGGTGTGAGCCTTTAATCCCAGCTACTCGGTAGGCTGAGGAAGGAGAATCGCTTGAATCCAGGAGGCAGAGGTTGCAGTGAGCCGAGATCACGCTGTTTCACTCTAGCCCGAGTGACAGAGAGAGACTCTGTCTCAAAAAAAAAAAAAAAAAAAAAAAAAAAAAAAAAAAAAAAAAAAAAAAAAAAAAAAAAAAAAAAAAAAAGCTATGTCTGGGTGTGGTGGCTCACTGCTATAATCCCAGCACCTTGGAAGGCCAAGTCAGGAGGATCACTTGAGCCCAGAAGTTTGAGACCAGTTTGAGCAACACAGGAAGACCCCCTTTCTAATTTAGCCAAGCACAGTGGCACGTGCTTATGGTGCCAGCTACTTAGGAGACTGAGGTGGGAGGATAACTTGAGCCTGGGAGGTCGAGGCTGCAGTGAGCTGTGATTATGCCACTTCACTCTAATCTGGGCAACAGAGCAAGAGACCCTGTCTCAAAAAAAAAAAATAAATAAATAAATAAAATAAAAATAAAAACATGGAGGGATAAATAACATACCGTAAATACTTGAGTTATTTGTGCCTCAGTTTCCTCATCTTCAAGAAACCATAACAAATATCCCCTCCCAGGGAGGTAGTGTGACAATGAATGCAAGTTGTCAATGAAAGACAATGAAAGTTCTGTGAGCTTCTCTGATGAGGTGCTTTTTTTCCACGAGGCAAGTGCTCACACGTGTTGCACACCCCTGCTTATCATTCCTGGGCTTCTTGCAGCTGCTGATGAGGCTTTCTATTTTTAACCCACTCTGACATGCTTTTTTTCTTCCTTTTAACACCCAACAACCTTTGCCAAATGAGACCTAAATACATGGATCGCATCATAGTCTTTCCCAAGCTGTCTCTGCTCGCTAGGGTTTGAGTCTCTCAGTGATTCCCCCGTATAGAAGGCATAGCTGACACAAACTCAAGACAGGAAAGGGCAAGGTAAGTGCTTTGGGTTCCCTTCCTTATTTTATGTTTTTGAGATGGAGTCTTGCTCTGTCACCCAGGCTGGAGTGCAGTAGCATGATCTCAGCTCACTGCAACCTTGCAACCTCCACCTCCCAGGTTCAAGCGATTCTCCTGCCTCAGCCTCCCAAGTAGCTGGGACTACAGGCACGTACCCCCACGCCTGGCTGATTTTTTGTATTTTTAGTAGAGATGGAGTTTCACTGTGTTAGCCAGGACGGTCTCGATCTCCTGACCTCGTGATCTGCCTGCTTTGGTCTCCCAAAGTGCTGGGATTACAGGTATGAGCCACTGTGCCCAGCCCCCTTCTTTTAATGAGAATGCTAAGAACAGAGCTCAGCATAGTTGGCAAGAAGAGGAAAAAAGAGAGGGAGGATTGCTTCTAACATTTGCAAGGCCCAAAGCACAGATAAAGAAAGAAACTCTAGACTTGATATTTAAAATTTATAAATTAAGCAATTGTTAAAATTTTATATCCTTCTACCTTGACAAATATGTTGTCATAATGTTGACCAGATTTAAATTTAGAAGTTTGGAGCTCCTTGGAGTTCTTGCAGGGACACAATTGTGTGAGATGAGCCAGACGCTGGTCCTCTCCACTTCTTTTCCCATCCTTGGCTCAAAAAGTGTTATGGGATGATAGAGAAGTAGCCACAGACGGCCAGAAGACAGAGAAGATAAAGAACTTTCAAATCTTTTCAGGGACAGTGGCTCAATGCCTGTAACTCCAGCACTTTAGGAGGCTGAGGTGGAAGGATTGCTTGAATACAGGAGTTCAAGACCAGCCCTGGCAACATAGTGAGATTCCGCCCCCGCAACCATCTCTACAAAAGAAGTAAAAAAAAAAAAAAAAAAAAATTATTTAGGCCTGCTGGCATGTGCCTATAGTCCTAGCTACCCAGGAGGCTGAGGTAGGAGGATCACTGCGTGAGCCCAGGTGGTTGAGGCTGCAGTGAACCATCACTGCACCACCACACTCCTGCCTGGATGACAGAGAGAGACCCTGTATCAAAAAAAAAAAAAGGAAGAAAAGTCTGGGCAAGGTGTCTGAGGCCTGTAATCCCAGCACTTTGGGAGGCCAAGGCAGGTGGATCACCTGAGGTCAGGCATTTGAGACCAGCCTGGCCAACATGGCAAAACCCTGTCTCTACTAAAAACACAAAAATTAGCCAAGCATGGTGGTATGTGCCTGTAATCCCAGCTACTAGGGGGACTGAGGCAGAAGGATCATTTGAACCTGGGAGGCAGAGGTGCAGTGAGCCAAGATTGTGCCATTGCACTCCTGCCTAGGCAACAGAGCAAGACTCCATCTCGATAAAGAAGAAAAGAAAAAAAAGAGGCGAAAGAGGCCTGGTACGGTGGTTCATGGCTGTAATCCCAGAATTTGGGAGGTCAAGGTGGGAGGTTCACTTGAGCCCAGGAGTTCAAGACCAGCCTGGGCATCATCATGAGATCCCAGTTCTACTAAATCTAAAAAGAAAAGAACTTCCAAGTCTTATGCTTGAGTTGAGCTGGGCTTGTGAAGGCATCCTAGTTTTTATTACTGGTTTTATTATGGTTCAGCTGTTTGTCGTCTCCAAATCTTATATTGAAATGTGATTCCCAATGTTGGGGGTGGGTCCTGGTGGAAGGTGATTGGATCATGGAGGTGGATCCTTCATTGATGGCTTAGCACCATCCTCTTGGTGGTGAGATCTCGCTCAGTTAGTTCATGATAAATCTGGTTGTTTAGAAGTTTAGGACTTCCCTGCTTTCTCTCTTGCTCTCACTCTGGCATGTGACATGATGCCGGCACTACGCTTTACGTACAACCTGCAGAACTGTGAGCCAGTCAAACCTCTTTTCTTTACAAAGTACCCAGTCTTGGGTATTTCTTTTTATTATTATTTATTTATTTTATTTCTAATTTTTAGACAAGGTCGCACTCTGTTGCTCAGGCGGGAGTGCAGAGGTGCCATAACAGCTCACTGTACCCTCGACCTCCCAGGTTCAAGTGATTCTCCCACCTCAGCCTCCAAAAATGCTGTGATTACAGGCATGAATCACCATGCTCAGCATCAAGTATTTCTTTTTTTTTCTTTTCTTTTTTTTTTTGTGACAAAATCTTGCTCTGTTGCCCAGGCTGGAGTGCAGTGGCGCAATCTCAGCTCACTGAAACCTCTGCCTCCTGGGTTCAAGGGATTCTCCTGCTTCAGCCTCCCAGGTAGCTAGGATTACAGGTGCCCGCCACCATGCCCAGCTAATTTTTTGTATTTTTAGTAGAGACAGTGGTTCACTATGTTGGCCAGGCTGGTCTCAAACTCCTGACCCCAGACGATCCACCTGCTTCAGCCTCCCAAAGTGCTGGGATTACAGGTGTGAGCCACCCAGCTGGACGTATTGTCTTAATTACATATTCACACACAAATACTAGGTGTAGGCATTCACATAGATAACACGGCAGATGCCAGGAAATAGAAGAACACCGTTCTCTCCTTCAAGGAGTTTATCAAGTTAATCGGGAGATAAAAATCTGTGAAAGGAAAATGAAAACTCAACACCCCAATTCACTCTGCAGAAAGAAAAAACTAAAACTGAAAGCTGAGTCATGCAAAAAGCAGCCTTTTCTTTTGTTCCTAAGCGGATAGCTACAGATAAAAGGCTGAAGACCTCCACAGGCAGCTACTCTACGTTCACCTTATCTTATGTACAGTGCCAATTTGCTGAGCATAAGATGGACACGTAATTGACTGTTCCCTGCTCCTTTTTCTTGCAACATATGGATTACCACATCCTCTTCTCTCCTCTTCATCCCATTTTTCCCTTTTAGATATTGAAGACTTCAAAATTACCTTTGGAGAAAGACACAGACCACAGACTGTTTCTGCAATCCCGTGTTATTTTCTTTGGGGCATGTCCTTAACCTTGGCAAAATAGACTTCTAAATTGATTGAGACCTTTCTCAGACACTTTTTGGTTTACAAACCTAAACAGTATATCCAGAAAGTTAAAAAATATATATAAGCACTTTTGAAAATAGTTTAACAGTTTGGCAGGTCCTCAAAAAGTAACACGAGTAACCATTTGATCCAGCAATTCCATTTCTAGGTATTTACTGAAGAGTAATGAAAACAGGCCAGGTGCAGTGGCTCGAGCCTGTAATCCCAACACTTTGGGAGGCTGAGGTGGGTGGATCACCTGTCAGGAGTTCGAGACCAGCCTGGCCAACATATGAAAACCCCATCTCTACCAAAAAAATACAAAAATTAGCTGGGCGTGGTGGCATGCGCCTGTAATCTCAGCTACTCGGGAGGCTGGGAGAAGAGAATCTCTTGAACCCTGGAGGCAGAGGTTGCAGTGAGCCAAGATTGTGCCACTGTATTCCAGCCTGTGTGACAGAGCAAGACTCTGTCTCAAATAAATAAATAGTAATGAAAACATATGTCCACACGAAAACTTACAAACGAGTGTTCACAGCAGTCTGTTCACAATAGCCAAAAGGCAGAAATAAGCCAGATGTCTATTAGCCAGGGTATGGATAAACAGAATGCGGTATATCCAAAAAACAGAGTATTACTCTGTAGGATATTATTCATTCAAAGGAACAAAATATTTTGATATAATAAGAAATAGCTCAATAGCACAGTAGGGGGATCCTAGTTAATAATACTTTATGGTGTATTTCAAAATAGCTAGGAGATATTTGTAATGTTCCAACATAAAGAAAAGAGTAATGAGGTTGAGCGCAGTGGCTCATGCCTGTAATCCTAGCAATTTTGGAGGCTGAGGTGAGAAGATCCCTTGAAGCCAGGAGTTTGAGACCAGCCTGGACAACATAGCAAGACCTCATCTAGACAGATAATAAAAAAATTAGCTGGGTGTGGCAATGAATGCCTGTAATCCCAGCTACTCGAGAGACTGAGGTGAGATGATCACTTGACCTCAGGAGGTCGAGGCTGCAGTGAGCCGTGATCATGCCACTGCACTCCAGCCTGGGTGACATAGTGATACCCTATCTCAAAAGAAAAGGTGAATGTTTGAGGTGATGGCTAGCCCAATTACCCTAAGTTGATCATTACACATTGTATACAGGTATCAAAATATCACAGACACCCCCAAAATATGTCTAACCAATATATATATAATTTTTTAGGCTGGGCTCGGTGACTCACACCTCTAATCTCAGCACTTTGGAAGGCCGAGACAGGCAGATCACCTGAGGTCAGAAGTTTGAGACCAGCCTGGCCAACATGATTAAACTCCGTCTCTATTAAAAATACAAAAATTAGCTGGGTGTGGTGGTGTGCCCCTGTAATCCCAGCTACTTGGGAGGCTGAGACAGGAGAATGGCTTGAACCTGGAAAGTGGAGGCTCTGGTGAGCTGAGGTCGCTCCACTTAACTCCAGCCTGGGCCACACAGTAAGACTTCATCTCAAAAAAAAAAAAATGTATGTATATATATATATATATATATATAGCGAGAGAGAGAGAGAGAGAGAGAGAGAGAATTTTTTAAATATAAAAGATAAAAATTAACATAATGAAAATAAATTTTTAAAAAACCCCCAAAATAGGATAAATCAAGATTTCCATTTGCTAGGTCTTTGTCCATGCGTCCTGGCACAGGGCTCCTAAAACCCTTGGGATAGGGGGATTGGAGTGTCTTTTGTTATTCATAATAAGCTTCCTTCAACCATACCTGAGTTTATACTAACGGGATGCCTCTTGCTGGTGGGAGGTGGGTGTTGATAGCTTCACCATGGAAGCGGGTTGCCGAGCCTTGATTACAGGGTTTCGCCCTCACCTCCCACCTCTGACTTCCAGGGAGGGGAGAAGGGCTGGAGATCTGGTTCTCAATCACCAACAGCCAATGATTTAATCAATCATGCCCATGTAAAGAAACCTTCATAAAACCCCTAAGCGATAGGGTTCAGAGAACTTTTGGGTTGAATACATGCTGGGAGGAGGGTGCCCTGGAGAGGGCAGGGAAGCTCCACCCTAATGAATATGAGTTTCTGTTTGGAATGGTCAAAATGTTGAGGAATTAGTGGTGGTGACTGCATGACTTTGTGAATACACTAAAAACCACTGAATTGTACACTTTAAAAAAAAAAATACTTTTTAGGCCAGGCACTGTGGCTCACACCCGTAACCTCAGTACTTTGGGAGGCCAAGGCAGGCGGATCAGTAGGTCAGGAGTTTGAGACCAGCCTGGCCAACGTAGTGAAACCCCATCTCTACTGAAAATACAAAAATTAGCCAGGTATAGTGGCACGTGCCTGTAGTCCCAGCTACTCAGGAGGCTGAGGCAGGAGAATCACTTGAACCTGGGAGGCAGAGGTTGTGGTGAGCTGAGATCTCACCACTGCACTCAAGCCTGGGCAATACAGTGAGACTCTGTCTCAAAAAGAAAAAGAAAAAGAAAGCTATCTTTTTTAAAGGCAAGAGCAAGGAGTGAGACACATAGAAGAAAGATTACCCACCCGCTCTCCTCATAGAGCAATGTCTTGTGAAGAGGGCACTGTAGTGACAGACAGGAGAAATGATAGCTTCCAGTTCACTGAGAGTGACCTCCAAATAACAGTGGCTATTTTTAGGCTATTGCTTTTGCTTAGCGAAATACAGAAATCAAGTACTTCTATCTTAATCACGTACACATCCTTTCCAATTCCTAACAGTCACTTTCCTCTTAGTCTTACATAATTGGTTGCAGGGTATCATTTGTTATTTTAGACATATATATATACATGAGATGGCTGGGCACAGTGGCTCACACCTGTAATCCTAACACAATCCCAGATGTTCAAGATGAGTCTGGCCAACATGGTGAAACCTTATCTCTACAAAAAATACAAAAACTGGCCAGGTGTGGTGGCATGAGCCTGTAGTCCCAGCTATTTGGGAGGCTGAGGCAAGAGGATTGCCTGAGTGTGGGAGGTCAAGGCTGCAGTGAGCCAAGATGGTGTGGGGGGTGGAGAGGAAGGGAGTGATCCCCTGGAACTGGGAAGAGTGAAACAGGAAAGGAGGAAAAAGGCGTCTTCTCAAACTCTTCACTGTGGGCAACTAGCAGTCTATCTCTCTGGGGCCTTCTGCGGAGCCATGTAGAATGACCTAGAATGATCCACCTGAGGTGAGGAAGGACTGGTTCCTGTCCCCTCTGGTCAAGGTTTGCCCCATGGATGTGCTTGCACAGGTGAGTAGTTCAAGTTCTGGGACAGAACACAAGAATTATGCTCAAGAAAAGTAGGTTGCTGGCTGGGCACAATGGCTCATGCCTGTAATCCCAGCACTTTGGGAGGCCAAGGTAGGTAGATCACCTGACGTCAGGAGTTCAAGACCAGCCTGGCCAACATAGTGAAACCCCATCTCTACTTAAAATACAAAAATTAGCTGAGCATGGTGGTGGGCTTCTGTAATCCCAGCTACTCAGGAGGCTGAGGCAGGAGAATCGTTTGAACCCAGGAGGCAGAGGTTGCAGTGAGCCAAGACTATGCCACTGCACTCCAACCTGGACTCTGTCTCAAAAAAAAAGAAAAAGAAAAAAAGAGGAAAGTCGGTTGCCTCAACAGTGGCTGCAGTGAAAGGTTAATCTTTTTCTTTTCTTTTGAGATGCAGTCTCGCTCTGTTGCCCAGGCTGGCAGTGGCACTAGCTCGGCTGACCACAACCTCCGCCTCGTATGTTCAAGCAATTCTCCTGCCTCAACCTCCTGAGTAGCTGGGATTATAGGCACAAGTTACCACGGCTTGCTAATTTTCATATATATATATATATATATATATATATATATTTTTTTTTTTTTTTTTTTTTTAGTAGAGACAGGGTTTCACCAGGTTGGTCAGGTTGGTCTTGATCTCCTGACCTCAGGTGATCCACTCACCTCGGCCTCCCAAAGTGCTGGTACATTTTAATAATTTTGATGATTTTTAAATGTTTGATAATTTAAGAAATATTATAGACAATGCTAAGAGATGAATGAAAGGAATTACTCTAGGGTGAGGAGGTAGGCCATCATAAATGAGGTGAAACTTAGAGTTGCAGCATTAACATAGCTCTATGTAATAGTTACCTGGTTTAATTCTCAAATTTACTTAAATATATGTTGCTTATGCATTACTTACAATTTATGTAATTACCACTTTTCCTTCCATAACAAGGAAACTAAAAGCATGTAAACATAAAGTTAATTAAGCCTGGGAAAGGACAGTCTCTTCAGCAAATGGTGCTAGGGAAACTGAATATTTACAAGAAAAGAAGGAGGTTGAACTCTTACCTCACCGGATTTACAAAAATTAACTCAAAATAGGTCAAAGACCTAAAACTATAAACGTAAGAGCTACAATTCTTAGAAACTCTTAGAAGAGTTAGCGTAACATTTTTATGACATTGGGTTTGGTAATGATTTCTTGCATATGACACCAAAAGCACAGGAAATAAAACAAAAAATAGATAAATTAGACTTCATCCAAATTAAAAACTTTGTGCATCAAAGAGTACCATCAAGAGAGTGAAAATGCAACCTACAGAATGGGGGAAAATATTTGCAAACCATATAGCTGATAAGAGAATAATGAAATAATATCCAGAATATATAACTCTTGGCTGGGCGTGGCGGCTCACACCTATAATCCCAGCACTTTGGGAGACTGAGACAGACGGATCACAAGGTCAAGAGTTTGAGACCAGCCTAACCAACAAGGTGAAACCCTGTCTTTACTAAAAATACAAAAATTAGCCAGGCATGGTGGCGGGTGCCTGTAATCTCAGCTACTGGAGAGGCCGAGGCAGGAGAATCGCTTCAACCCGGGAGTCGGAGATTACAGTAAACTGAGATCGCGCCATGGCACTCCAGCCTGGGCGACAGAGTGAGACTTCATCTCAAAAAAGAAAAGAAAAGAAAAGAAAAGAAAAAGAACTACAACTTAACAGCAAAAAAGAAAAAAAAAATCCACACGCACACACACACACACACACACACACACACAACAACAACAACTTAGAAAATATACAGATGACCAAAAAGCACATGTGAGCCACCACGGCCAGCCCATCTTTGCTTTCAGAACTTAGTCTTGGAGGTCTTTGAGGCATTTTTCTTCAGAGGAGCTGAATGGGGTCTCAAGAATTATTTTTTGGGTTCTTCCTGCTTAGCACCTGCTGCTGTGATTGCCCTCACAACAAAGTCACAACAAATGGTTTTTTCTTCCAGTTTATTTTGGCCGGGGCATGCAACCACCTTCAGTTAGTCTGCAGCCCTGAGTGAACCCAAGTGCTTACTCCACGCTCTTCTTCATTCTTCCCCATTCAGAGTACCTTTGCAGGACACAAGAAGTGCCTGCCCCCACAGACACCACACATCAACGCTGTGGCTTATGGCAGGCATGCCTGCACTTGGCACTATTTCCCCTGAGAACTTCCTGCTTGTTCTTTTTCTGCTTTTTCATGGTTCGTCAAGGCTTTGTCTTTCTCTGGTTGCATACTTTGGGGAAAAGTTTACACCTCTCTTTCCAAGACTTACAACTGGGCAGGATCTCAGATATACTACCATTTTCAGAGAATTATATACTCACAAGCAAGTTTGAGAAAGGCTCTCTTAAAAATGTCCCCTTGTCAAAATTTAATTGTGAAATCTGTCCTCATGAAGGACTTTTGAAAATTGTGATTAAAAAACACATAACATTTACCATCTTCACCATTTTTAAGCTGAGCTGTATAGTATTAGCCCAGGCACAGTGGCTCACACCTGTAATCCCAACACTTTGGGAGGCCAAGGCAGGTGGATCACCTGAGGTCAGGAGTTTGAGACCAGCCTGACCAACATGGTGAAACCCCGTCTCTACTAAAAATACAAAATTAGCTGGGCATGGTGGTGCATGCCTGCAACCCCAGCTACTCGGGAGGCTGAGGCAGGAGAATCGCTTGAACCCAGGAGGCAGAGGTTGCAGTGAGCTGAGCTTGTGCCATTGCACTCCACCCTGGGCAACAAGAATGAAACTCCATCTTAAAAAAAAAAAAACAGTGTATAGTATTAAGAACCTTTATACAGTTATGCGACCAATCTCCACAACTCTTCGTCTTTGCAAAACTGAAACCCTCTACCCATTAAATAGCAACTCCTCAATTGCTCCTCCCCCAAAACCCTGGCAACCATTCTTCTTTCTGTCTTTATGAATCTGACTACTCTAAGTACCTCATGTAAGTGGAATCATACAATAGTTGTCTTTTTGTGACTGGCTTACTTAGCATAATGTTCCCAAGTTTCATCAAGTTGTGGCATGTGTCAGCATTCCTTACATTTTAAGGCTGAATAATATTCTATTGTGTCTGTGGGTCACATTTTGCTTGTTTATTCATCTATCAATGGACATTTGGGTTACTTCCACTTTTTGGCTCCTGTGAACGATGCTGTTATAAACATGGGTGTACAAATATCTCTTTGAGATCTTGCTTTCAATTCTTTTGAGTGTTTACCCAGAAGTGGAATTGCTGGATCATAGGATAATTATAATTTTGATTTTTTGGTGAACCACTGTGTTACATAAAAGTTTTAGAGGAAAATAAAGTCACCCAGAAATGATCAATGGAAGAAATGGATTAAAGTGCTGCAAAATCATAAGTCTGGCATCTTTAAAATTTATCATGGATATTGTCTTTGTTTTTGGTTGGCTTTTCCACGCACCTGTCTCTCTCATTTTGTTTTAGCCTGTAGAGTGAAGATGGTACTCTTTCGAGTGCCCTGGGCCTATGGTAGTAGGCTCAGGTTGGGTTCTTGAGGAAATAGACTCTAAGGCAGTGTTTTGTGTGTATAATGTTTATTAGCGAATATCTTTGGGGCCAATGACTGACAAAGGTTAGGGGCGGGAGCAGGATTGAGTAGGGGAGAAGCTAAGCTACAATGCAGCCTGATTATAGCCTCATCCAACCCCACAGGGAGCTGTGGAACTCAAATGGCTTAAGTTATTCCATGTTTGGCCAAAACAGCAGAGTGTGTATACCTCATACCTTCATTGGTCATTGGATATGGGATGTCTTGGGAAAGACATGACCTTGGGCTGGGAGTTCTGCCGTGGTGAGAATACCAGAAGCATGCAGCCGTCAGCCACTTTCCCAGCAGCTGGGGCCACAGGTCCGTCCTTGACGGGGGTCTGGGAGGCGAATGACCACATCCAAGGGAAGCTTCAGAATCACAAAAGGCCATGGGCCACGGACACAGAAAGAACATGGCAGGGCCAGTACAAGGTCTGTCCTGCGCTGTAAGAGGGCCTATGAGTGTGGTTAAGAGCACACGCTCTAAAGCCAGAGAGCTGGATTTGAATCCTTAGTTCTGCTACTTCCCAGCTGTGTGAGGTTGGCCAAGTTACTTGACCTTCCTGTGCTTTGGCTTCAACGCGTAGAAGTCATCCTAGACTCTATCTCACAGGAGCGTTACGATCATTAAATGAGTTCATATGTGTACAGTGCTTATGACAGTGTCATGCATATACAAGGACTCTAAGTGCAGCCATTATTATATGGAGTTTTAGGAAGGCTTTGAAAGAACGTAACTTTTTATAAGTTGTAGAAGCAACGGGAATACTGGAAGTTGACGGGTTCAGAGATCTAAATGAACAGGGAAGCACTAGAGGAGGAGAAATGAGAGACACAGAGAAACTAATAGATACGATGGGAGAAAAAGGGTCCAACTGGATATGAAAATCAAAGAGCAACCAATGAAACAATTTGGGAACATGGCTAGGGAGCTGGTTCTCAGAATATTCTGAATATTCGAAGAGTCTTAGTTGTAGCAAAATTGCTTAGGATTCCCACTCCTTCTTCCTCTTTCCAGCCATCCCATTCTATTTCACCATCTTCCCACGAATTTTTCAAGTTCCAACCCCCTACTGACCGATTGCTAGGAAATGCCAAAGTAGGCACGTTTCAAATGCAAATACAGTGCACTCTCTTAACAACATAACATGGGCATCAACAAGAGGGGAAACCTGTCAACATCATGGTGAGAAAATAGTCCCTCCCATCCCCTTTCACATGGAGCCATCACATGTCCCAGAGGAAAGAAACTGTACCTGCAGGAGGTAATAGAACCATCAAGAGCACACAGAATCCGTCTTGATTCTGTGACAGAGTGAATGAAGACTGTGATGACATATGTAAAAGTCACACATTTTCCAAGATAGAACTTCAAAAAAGAAGGTTAGAGCATCTTTGTATAGTTAACTGACAAACTTTTTTTTTTTTTTTTTTTTTTTTTTTTTTTTTTTTTTGAGACTGAGTCTTGCTCTGTCACCAGGCTGGAGTGCAGTGGTGCAATCTTGGCTCACTGCAATCTCTCTTCCTGGGTTCAAGCGATTCTTCCGCCTCAGCCTCCTGAGTAGTTGGGACCACAGGCACGTGCCACCACTCCTGGCTAATTTTTTTGTATTTTTAGTAGAGATGGGATTTCACCATGTTGGCCAAGATGGTCTCGATCTCTTGACCTTGTGATCCACCCGCCTCGGCCTCCCAAAGTGCTGGGATTACAGGCGTGAGCCACCGTGACCAGCCGACAATCATCTTTAATTGCTCTAAGTGAGAGTCCTGCCACTGTCTCATCTGTGTGAGCTCAACTTCTTCCCAGACACGTTAGTTCTGCTATGCTTATGCTGTGGGCTGGAGGATTCTGAAGAGTTTACTCCACCCAAACCTGTAAGGACGGCGTTCTCTTTGTCAAATAGGTATGGTCTGAGTTCCAGGCCATTTATTTGTATTCTTCTTATTATTATTATTTTAGAGATGGGGTCTTGTTCTATTGTGCAGGCTGGAGTGCAGTGGTGTGATTATAGCTCACTGCAGCCTTGATTTCCTGGGCTCCAATGATCCTCCTGCCTCAGCCTTCCAAGTAGCTGGGACTATAGGCATGCACCACCACACCTGGCTAATTTATTTTATTTTTTGTAAAGAAGGGGTGTCTCACTATGTCACTCAGGCTGGTCTTGAACTCTTGGCCTCAAGCAATCCTCCCACCTCGACCTCTCAAAGGACTGGGATTACAGGATATGCCACCACACACATACTAACATTCTTAATGTGTGCATGGTTGAAGGTTGTATTGGATACTAAATTCCTCCCCTGGCTTCCCAGCATAACAGTACATCTTTGAAAAGTGGCTGTGCTTCTGAGAATACTCAAAACGAAAGGAGAGCAGCAGGAACTGATCCCCAAGTTCAGAGCCCCATCTTTAGCTGCTAAGTCAACAATGGAAGTATTATTCTCCTCCCTCCCTCAGCAGGACCCATTGTTCTCTGGTTACAACATGAGTGAGATAAACAGCAGCTGCGAGGACCCTGCCCTTCCTCCCTGCAGGCCTGGGCACTGAATGTGAGAAGCCTGGCGTTATTAGCACAGAGGGTTCTGACAGCTCCTGAAGGACAGAACTGACAAAGATGGGGGAGACAAAATGTCATCTGCAAGGATAGCAGGAAAAGGCTGACATGCGGCAACAACTGTTTTCCCTAACCATTTCCTGTATTCTGGCGGATCAAATAACTAGAGAAACGACATGATTATACAGTATATATATAAAATAAATACACAATAAAATAAATATACCACAATAAATATACTACAATAAAAAATAAATATATACAATAAAATAAATATACTACAAAAATAAAATAAAATAAATATATTTATACATATATATATTTGCATTTGTCAAGTCTTTGAGTCAATTTTCAAATTTTTCTCATTTTTTTTTGTTTTGATTTTTGTGGTTCTTTCATGCGCCTTGACCCTTCAGATTCCCTACAAAATGCAGGCGATTCTCATTTTCCATAAGGTTACTGTAAATACTGTAACACTGCTCCTAGGGGCAACACAGGGTGAGATCCTGCAAGCCTCTGATCACATCTTTCATCAACCAATCAATTATGTGTGCTTGTGTTTAAAAATACTTATTATATATTGTTGATTCATTAACATTAGCTCTATGGCCAACAGTGCTATAATTCATGCCTGAATGAAGCTCATTTAACACACATATTTTCTCTGTAAGGCACATTACAGCTTTCTTACACTTAGAAACAGTCGATAGCACTTCAGCACTCTGCTTGGAGATCATTTTTAAAGAGTGAAATCACCAACAAAAAGCACAGAAATGTCAAAATAAGGCACTACATATACTGCAGATAGGAAGGACACCGGATTACCGTGGAAAAGCTGAAACAAGAAGGCAGGGCCTTGCTTTGTTTGACCGCAGCTAGGAATGTACATCACCGTGGTTTGAGTGACTCAAACTTTTCACTTCTCTACATGTGTCTGTGAATGGCTGAAGGTACTGAAAAGATGGATTTAGGGGTTCCAAATAAATTTCGGAGACTAGGCAAATTCCCAAATATGAACTCCAGGAATAATGAGGATTGATTGTAAGCATGCACATTCAATAATAAAAATATTTTGTGAGTGAAATCTTGCAATGTAATCAGAAGTCAAGAACACATGGTTCTATCAACTCTTAGAACATGGGGAATTTTTTTTTTTTTTTTTTTTTTTTTTTTTTGAGACGGAGTCTTGGTCTGTTGCTAGGCTGGAGTGCCGTGGCGCAATCTTGGCTCACTGCAACCTCTGCCTCCCGGGTTCAAGCGATTTCCCTGCCTCAGCCTCCCAAGTAGCTAGGATTACAGGAATGCACCGCCACGCTGGCTAATTTTTTGTATTTTAGTAGAGACGAGGTTTCACCATGTTGGCCAGGATGGTCTCGATTTCTTGACCTCGTGATCCACTCGCCTCAGCCTCCCAAAGTGCTGTGATTACAGGCGTGAGCCACGGCACCTGGCCAAGGAATTCTATTCTAAGGGCACTTTGGGATGTGCTAGCCTTCCCATACGAAAGTGATACTGTCACGTTCCCTAATTCCACTGTCATTAGACCATGAACTGGGAAGTGCTATTTCCATTCCTGGAGACTGTTAGCTCTAAGGCAGTTCATCTCAAGGTGGATTCTGGATGGACTGACATCTTGTTAGAAGCGTAAAGTGTCTGGTTCCACTGTGGACCTATAGGACCAGAAACTCAGAGGCTGGAGTCCGGTCTTCCGTGTTTTTTTTTTTTTTTTTTTTTTTTGAGACGGAGTTTCGCTCTTGTTACCCAGGCTGGAGTGCAATGGCGCGATCTCGGCTCACCGCAACCTCCGCCTCCTGGGTTCAAGCAATTCTCCTGCCTCAGCCTCCCGAGTAGCTCGGACTACAGGCACGTGCCACCATGCCCAGCTAATTTTTGTATTTTTAGTAGAGACGGGGTTTCACCATGTTGACCA
>PVKV010025920.1:13207-28981 GCA_004027835.1 Alouatta palliata | reverse complement strand
AGCAATTCTCCTGCCTCAGCCTCCCGAGTAGCTGGGACTACAGGCACGTGCCACCATGCCCAGCTAATTTTTGTATCTTTAGTAGAGACGGGGTTTCACCATGTTGACCAGGATGGTCTCGATCTCTTGACCTCGTGATCCACCCGCCTCGGCCTCCCAAAGTGCTGGGATTACAGGCGTGAGCCACCGCGCCCGGCGAGCAGCATTATTTTTATATTCTGCTTTTGGAAATGATTTACAGGTGTCACGACATTTTTTTTCTATTACAAATAATGAAAAAGTACCTGCAAAGAGGCTCATCTTCCTAAAAATCACCATCATAAATATTGCATTACAAAGTAAGAACTAGAAATTGAAAAATCTAACTCATTTTTCAAAGAACATCTTTTATGTTCTAGGCAGATGACCAGCTACTGGGGCTCTAGGATTGAACACATCCCTTCCCTCATAGAACTTGCTATCTAATTCTTTTTTCTTTTCTTTTCTTTCTTTTTTTTTTTAAGAAACAGATTCTTGCTCTCCCATCCAGGCTGGAACGCAGTGGCACAAACACAGCTCACCGCAGCCTCAAACTCCTGGGCTCAAGGGATCCTCCTTCCTCAGCCTCCTGAGTAGCTAGGACCACAGGCTCACAACACCATGCCTGATGAATTTTTAATTTTCTTTCTTTCTTTTATTTTTTTTTTAAACAAAGTCTAGCGCTGTCATCCAGGCTGGAGTGCAGTGGCACAATTTTGGCTCACCACAACCTCGCCTCCTGGGTTCAAGTGATTCTCTTGCCTCAGCCTCCCAAGTAGCTAGGACTACAGTTGCATGCCACCACACCCAGCTAATTTTTTATGTTTTTAGTATAGACAGATTTTCATCATATTGGCCAGGCTGACCTCGAACTCCTGACCTCAGGTAATCCGCTCACCTCAGCTTCTCAAAGTGAAGTTTTTTTTCTGTAGAGATGGAGTCTCACCATCTTTGTGTAGCTGGTCTCAAACTCTTGGGCTCAAGCAGTCCTCCTGCCTTGACCTCTCAATGTGCGGGATTATAGGTGTGACCCACCATGCCTGACCTCTTTCTTTTTAATGAGCTCGGCTTAAGCTATAGCAGGAATATAAGTATTAAAATTTTAATACTTCGCAAGATACTTTGGGAATTGATAATTTGAAGGTTGAAGCTCTCAGAACTAATGTTAACATAATTGTCCTTGGGAGCAATTCAGCTATTCTTCATTTACTGATTTAGTGATTCTTGAGTCAGTTGTTTTATATCAAACGTAATACATGAATCAGGAGGGTTTTTGTTGTTGTTGTTTGCTTTTTGTTTTTTTAAGAGACGAGGTCTCACTATGTTACCTGCGCTGGAAAGCAGTGGCTATTCACAGGCATGCTCATCATGTATTACAGCCTTGAACTCCTGGGCTTAAGCTATTCTACTCCATCAGCCTCCCAAGTAGCTGAGACTACAGGTGCACACAACTATGTCTGGCTCTGAATCAGGAGGTTGTAAATATTCTCAAAGTATGTCATGTCTTTTTCAGCCAGGCATGGTGAGTCACGCCGGTAATGCCAGCACTTTAGGAGGCCAAAGAGGAAGGATTGCATGAGCTCAGGAGTTGAAGACAGCCTGAACAACATAGTGAGACCCCTTCTCTACAAGAGAAATAAGAATAACCAGGCGTGGTGATGAGCACTGTAGTCCTAGCTCCTCGGGACGCTAAGATGGGAGGATCACTTAAGCCCAGGAACTGGAGACTGCAGTGAAGTATGATCATACCTCTGCACTCCAGCCTGGGCGACAGAGTAAGACCCTGTCTCAAAAAACAAAACAACTTTTTCCCACCTGTTAAAATGGAGTGTAGATGTGACTACATCCTCTGTTGCCTTCTACAATCAAAGAAGTGCCCCCTTCTTTTTTTTTTTTTTTTTTTTTTTAAGACAGAGTCTCACTCTGTTGCCCAGGCTGGAGTGTAGTGGCTTGATCTCGGCTCACTGCAACCTCCGACTCCTGGGTTCAAGCGATTCTTCTGCCTCAGCCTCCCGAGTAGCTGGGACTACAGGCACCTGCCACCACATCTGGCTAAGTTTTGTATTTTTAGTAGAGATGGGATTTCACCATATGGGCCAGGCTGGTCTCGAACTCCTGACCTCGTGATCCACCCGTCTCGGCCTCCCAAAGTGCTGGGATTACAGGTGTGAGCCACTGCGCCTGGCCGAAGTGCCCCCTTCTATCTAAAGCCAACCTCTCACTTTGAGCTGTGGATTCCATCCTCTCTCATCTAGTCAGGGTTGTACCTGCAGTTACCCCCTCTCTCCTGTTACACAGGCAGTTTCTCTCTCACAACTAGATTGGGCTCATCACTGTATAAAACTATCTGCCTTAATATAATCCTTCTTTTAAAAAAACCCTTGACCCCATGTCCACCTCTATCTACTGCCTGATTCTTTTCTCCCTTTCACAACAAAACTCCTTGAAAGTGCTGTGTGTAATTGCTGTTTCTACTTTCTCACCTTTCATTCTCTCCTTAACTACTCCAGTTGGGCTTTATTCCCATGATGTCTCTGAAATAGCTCTTATCAAGGTCCTCAAGGAGCTCTGTTTTACCAGATTGAATAGATAATTCTCAGTCCTCATCTTGTTAAACCCTTTGGCAGCATTTGAACCAGCTGACCACTCCCTTCTTGGATTTTTTTTAACACTATATTCACCTGGTTTTCTTCTTAACTCAGATGTTAATTTTCAGTGTTCTGTATAGCTCCCCTCCTTGCTTAACTCTCCTGAATGTCCAGGGTTCCCAGGAGTCTACCTTTCACTGCCTTCTTCGTCTACACACTCTTCCTAGCTCATTTCATCCAGGCCTCATCTATATGCTGAGAACTAAGACATCTTTTTCTCTAACACTGACTACTTCTCAGAGTTCCAGGCTTGTATATGCCTATTTGGTATTTCCATTTGGCTGTTATTTACAGACTGTTTATTGTGGGCCAGGCTATATTATGAGCACTTCACATGAATTATATCACCTAATCTTCATGACTATTGTCTGAAGTATCACTACTATTCCCATGTCATAGGCAAGGACACACATATATATAGAAGCACTTGGATGCCCAATAGGTGTTTCATACTTACCATATCTAAAAAGTCTTGACTTTCTCCCTCAAGCCTTTTCCATTCCCAGTCTCTTTGTTTCTTAATTATTTCAACAAAAATCCAGTTGCTCAGGCCCAAAATTTAAGAGTTATCGTTGACTTCTCTGTTTTATTCACATCCCACGTCTATCCATCAGCAAATTCTGTCTGCATTACATCCATATATGCCCTAAATTCAACTACCTCTCAGCAGCTTCACCACCAAAACCTCAGACTCTCCCATTATAGTCTCTTGGCTGGACTTGCTTGTGTTATTACCTCACTAAAGTTTGTTCCTCACATAGCAACAGTAAACTCCAGTATCAAATCATATTCCTTCACTTTAAACCCATCTGTGTCTTCCCACACTGCTAGGATAAATCCAGATTCCTTACTATGGCCAAAAAAGCCTGGCCTCTGGTCAAGCCTGCTTCTCTAGTACTGTCTCTTCTCATTCTCATCCATTCTGCACAGCCACACTGGTCTGTCACGCATGCTGTGCCTGTTGCTGTCTTGGGGCCTTTGTACTTGCTCTCAGGCTAGAACATGACTCCACCAAGGTCTTTATATGTCTGACTTTTTCTCATTTAGGTCTAACCAGGTTTGGAAAGGTTTTTTTTGCAAAGGGCCAGATGGCCTCTGTTGAAACTACTCCATCCTGTTGTTGTAGTGCAAAAGCAACCATAGGCAATACAGATGCTCCTCACTTATGATGGGGCTACATCCTGAAAAATCCATAAATCAAAAATGTTGCGAGTCAAAGACACATTTAATATAAGCTTATCATAAAGTCAAAAATTATAAGTCAAACCATTGTAAGTCAGAGACTGTCCATCAATAATTGAATGTGGCCATATTCCAATGCAATTTTATTTATGGACACTGAAATTTGAATTTCATATAGTTTTCATGTACACAAAATATTCTTTTGACTTTTAAAAAATGGTTAAAAAAATTTACCATCATGGAACAAACAATAGGTGGTGGGCCAAATTTGGCCTGTAGCCCATAGTTTTCCAATCTTTGGTAAACTCTTTGCCTTAGAGAAGCCTTTCCTGACCGCCCTAGTGAATGTAACCCCACAGCTAACACCTTCCCAGCCCGACTCCTGTCAATCCTTATTGTCCTAGTGTCTTTTTTCTTCTTAGAGATGGGGTCTTGCTCTGTCACCCAAGTTGGAGTGCAGTGGCTCAGTCAGTTCATTGCAGCCTTGAACTTTTGGGTTCACATGAACCTCCTGCCTCAGCCTTCTTGTAGCTAGGATTACAGGCAAGAGCCACCATGCCCAGCCCCCAGTGTCTTTTATTTATTTGTTATATGTTTATTTTCTGTCTCTTCATTAGATCGTAGCTTCATAGTGCAGGAATTTTGTCAGTTCTTTACATGAATCTTGAGAATCTAAAACAGTACCTGACAATACTCAGTAAGTACTTACTAAATGATTGAATGATAGTCACATTTGAATTATGCCTGTAGCCTGCTAGCTGTTCTTCCCTTTTTAGGTCTTTCTGACTCTAGTTTATTATATATACCATTTCCAGAATAAACTTCACAGTTAATGCCTTCTCTACATTTGAGAACCAATGGTAGCACTCTGTGTTCATTGTATTTGCTTTGACCATATCATGCTAGAATTAACAAGGTTCTGATATTTCATTTGTCTCCTATTTTGGCCCTACTGTGGTTACCCCTTTCCAACCTAATCAGTTTTTACCAATCCTCCAATCCTTGCATCTGATTTTCTATTTCTCCCCCACTCCCTGCTCCTTATTATTTTTTTGAGATAGGGTCTTGCTCTGTTATCCAGGCTGGAGTTTCGTGTTGCTGGAGTTCATGGCTCACTGCAATCTTGACCTCCTGGGCTCTTGTGATCCTCCCATCTCAGCCTTCTGAGTATTTGAGACTATAGGCACAAACCACCACACCCAGCTATTTTTATATTTTTTGTAGAGATGGGGTTTTACCATGTTGCCCAGGCTGGTCTTGAACTGCTGACTCAAGAAATCTGACTGCCTCAGCCTCCCAAAATTCTGGAATTACAGGCATGAGCCACTGCACCCATCCCTGGCTAAATATTTAATTTTTTTGTAGACATGTCATCTCCCTATGTTGCCCAGGCTGGTCTCAAACTCCTGGAATATCCCACTACCTCAGGCTCCCAAAGTGCTAGGATTATAGATGTGAGCCGCTGCACCTGGCCTCTTCCTGTTATTGTTAATCAACCATTGCTCATTACCTTTTCATGATCTATTTCCTTCAGAGCTGCATTCTTTAAAACTTTTAGGGTAACGTGTGGTGGCTAATGCCTGTATTCCCACCACTTTGGGAGGATTATTTGAGCTCAGGAGTTTGAGACCAGTCTGGACAACACAGCGAGACCTCATCTCTTAAAAAATTAACCATTTTGAAATGGTGGCACACCCCTGTAGTCCCAGGTACTAAGGAGGCTGAGGTGGGAGGACCACTTGAGCCTGGGAGATTGAGACTGAAGTGAGCTATGATTGTACCACTGCACTCCAGCCTGGGTGACAGAGCAAGACCCTCTCTCAAAGCAAAAAAAATCATATTATCTAATTCTTTGGAGTCCATGAGTATTTTCTATTAAATTGCGTTAAAATGTTACAGGAGGCCTCCCAGTTTGGATATCTCACTTCGCAAGTTTCAGTCTTTACCCAGCTTGACTACCCCTTAATACATACTCTTCTCTTGACTGTTTTGTATTTACCATGCATAATCTTCCTCCTTGGCCATTCCACCTCCGACTTCTTCCTTGTCTTCCCCTTTGCCTGTTTCTTTCTTTTTTTTTTTTTTTGAGATGGAGTCTTGCTCTGTCACCTAGGCTGCAGTGCAGTGGCAGTGGCATGGTCTTGGCTCACTGCAGTCTCCACCTCCCAGGTTCCAGCGATTCTCCTGCCTCAGCCTCCCAGGTAGCTGGGATTATCGGCACACACCACCACGCCCAGCCAGTTTTTATATTTTTAGTAGAGATGGGGTTTCATTATGTTGGCCAGGCTGGTCTCAAACTCCTGACCTCAGGTGAGCTGCCCCCTCAGCCTCCCAAAGTGTTGGGATTACAGGTGTGCACCACCGCACCTGGCCTGTCTGTATATTTCTAAATATAGATATTCCTCAGAGCTCTGCCATCTACCCTCCTTTTCTCTCAGTACTATACTCTTTCCCTGGGTGATTGAATTCATACACAGTTTCCACATTCATATATTCATTGAGTCAGATGTGTTTTCTTCAGATCATTATACTCTTTAGACAACGTGGATAAACATTTCAAATTCAGATGTCTAAAATGATCTCTTCTCACTCCTTTAAACCTGTCTCCTTTCTGTGATCCCAGTCTTGGTAAATATCACCATAAACGTAATCAACCTAAGCCAGACATCCACAAGTCTTTTATTCATTTTTTGCACTCCCTTAAACCTTTATATCAAAATCTTTCCATTTTGCCTCCTAAATGTCTATAAGATCTGTCTTTTTCCCCTCAATCCCTATGGCCACTACAGTCATTTTATAACTCTTCTTCCTTCCTCTGCTTCTCTACTGCTGTCATAGCTACTGGCAGCAAAAATCCAAATCTAATCATGCTTCTCTTCTACCTGAGTCACTAATGCGCTATAGGCTTCAGGATGAGGTCTACTCTTCCTCAAAGATAAACTTCAAACTCCTGAAGGCAAATAAGACTTTTCATGATATACCTCCTGCCCTTTGTTTTTGTTTTTTGTTTTAAGACAGAGTCTCGCTGTGTCACCCAAGCTGGAGTGCAGTGGCGTGATCTTGGCTCAGTGCAACCTCTACCTCCTGGGTTCAAGTGATTCTCTGCATCAGCTTCTTGGTTAGCTGGGACTATAGGCGCACGCCACCGCGCCTGGCTAATTTTTTGTTTGTATTTTTTAGTAGAGATGGGGTTTCACCACGTTAGCCATGCTGGTCTCGAACTCCCGACCTCAGGTGATCTACCTGCCTTGACCTCCCAAAATGCTGGAATTACAGGCATGAGCCACCATGCTAGGCCGCCTTTCCTCTCAATATTTTTGGCCCCTTTCCCACATCTGCTAGGGCCTGAGTTATACAGAACTATTTGTAATTTCACTCCATACCACATTCTTTTGTGCGTCTGTGCCTTTGTGTGTGTTATTCTCTCTGCTTGTAATACACTCCTCCCCAACCCCCACCAGCTTCATCATCCTTCAAAAGTTAGATTAAGTTTTCATCCTCTCTGCAGTGGCTTTCTTGATTCTTTCTCCTTGACTGGGTTAATTGTCTTTCTGCTGTGCTCTTCTAGCAGTGTCTTCCTCTAGCGTAGCAGGCAACATACTATATTTAATTAATTTACTCATCTGTTTTTAAGACTAGCAGGTCCTTAAAGATAGAAGCTGTCCTTTATCTCTGTCCTCATACCATAGCCTAGTAATGCCCAACATATATTTTAATGACTGAGTGAATGAATGAACTGATAGTCTGTCCTCCCAACCAGAAGGCATTTCCCTATGCATTTTTCCTTTTTTTTTTTTTGAGACGGAGTCTCACTCTGTCGCCCAGGCTGGAGTGCAGTGGCGTGATCTTGGCTCACTGCAACCTCTGCCACCTAGGTTCAAGCAATTCTCCTAACTCAGCCTCCCGAGTAGCTGGGATTACAGGCGCCTGCCACCGTGACCAGCTAATTTTTGTATTTTTAGTAAAGACAGGGTTTCACCATGTTGGCCAGGCTGGTCTTGAACTTCTGACCTTGTGATCCACCCGCCTTGGCTTCCCAAAGTGCTGGGATTACAGGTGTGAGCCACCACACTCGGCCTCCCTATGCATTTTTTTTGAGATGCTTTAAATTTTATTTTGTTTTATTTTTGAGACGATCTCACTCTCACCCAGCCTGGAGTGCAGTGTCTCGATCACAGTTCACTGCAGCCTGTGTCTTCTGGGCTTAAGTAATCTCCCAGTTCAGCCTTCCAGGTAGCTGGGACTACAGGCACCCACTGTACTACATGCAGTTAATTTTTTAAATTTTTTTTGTAGAGACAGGGTTTCACTATGTTAATCTAGAACTAGGCTGGTCCAGAACTCCTTGGCTCAAGCCATCCTCCCTCCTTGACCTCCCATTGTTGAGATTTCAGGTGTGAGCCACCTCATCTTGTCCCTCTTTTTTTTTTTTTTTTGAGATAGAATCTCGCTCTGTTGCCCAGGATGGAATGCAGTGGTGCGATCTCGGCTCACTACAACCTCCGCCTCCCAGGTTCAAGTGATTCTCCTGCCTCAGCCTCCCAAGTAGCTGAGATTACAGGCGCATGCCACCACGCCTGGCTAGTTTTTTGTATTTTTAGTAGAGATGGGGTTTCACCATGTTGGCCAGGCTGGTCTCAAACTCCTGACTTCCTGATCCACCCGCCACGGCCTCCCAAAGCACTGCGATTTCAGGTGTGAGCCACTACGCCTGGCCTGCATTCTTAAAAATAGGAATCATATTATGTAATTCTTTGAGGTCCCTCAGTATTTTCTACTATAGCACTATTACCACAGTAGGTATTTAATGTTTTTTAAACATTGGGTTTATTGCATTTCTTTTATTTTCATTTTACAAACATTTATTGGGTGCCAAGTTTGTGCTAGATATTAGGAACACAAAAATGAATAGGGAAACTGTTTCTATCCTCCAAGTACACACTCTAAAGAAAACAGATGTGTGAACACATTTTTAAAAATTCCTTCTGCTAATATTAGTAATCATATAAGCACGTCTTTAAAGAGCAACATCAAGACCTTGGTATTTTAAAGCTTGTAGCAGTAGACACAAGGGGAAATGTGCCAGCTAAAGTGATAGCTACCTGGAATAAATTCCCAAAGGGGAAGTGTTACTCTTTCTAAACTTATTGCTGCCAGGATGCACAGTTTGCCTCCTGGATGTTTCTTCAACTTTAGTTGTTCTCAGTAATTTTGTTAGTTCTCCTGTGGCCTCCTCATTTGATTGAATGATGTATAATGATACCCAAAATTAGAAGCCTTCAAAGTATTTCAAAAACAGGTGCATTAGGAGTTATTTTGATACCGTCTATAGTACTGATGTTATTTTCAATGGATTCACTGAAATTAATTTTGTAATTAAAGGAATTTGATTTTTTTAACTTTTTTTTTTTTTTTGAGACAGTCTTGCCCTGTTACCCAGGCTGAAGTGCAGTGCACAGTCTCAGCTCACTGCAACCTCTGCCTCACTGGGTTTAAGTGATTCTCATGATCAGCCAACCAAGAAGCTGGGATTACAGGCGTGCGCCACTATATCCACTTAAGTTTTGTATTTTTAGTAGAGGCAGGGTTTCACCATGTTGGCCAGGCTGATCTTGAACTCCTGGCCTCAAGTGATCCATCCACCTTGGTCTCCCAAAGTGCTGGGATTACAGGTGTGAGCCACCATGCCAGGCCCTGATTTTTCAAACTCTTAAGACTAAAAATTTTAGAAACAGAAGAATGCTACGATACAGCTAGCTGCTAAAGGGCATGTTTGAGATGCCTACCACTTAATTAAGTTATCTGAAGTGCCTAGGAGTCTCTTGCTAGAAAAGGAAGGTGAGGATATGAGCAGAGTCATCCTAGGTTGTATTCATCTGAAGCCAGGAGTATCCAAGCTTATTCAATAGAAAAATTCTCAAAGTAGCTCTGTAGCCTCCACCTTAGCCTGGTAGGTAAAGAACTCTAAGTGGGTGACTTTTGCTGACTGTGGTATATTGAAAAGAATTTTTTTTTTTTTTGAGACGGGGTCTCTGTTGCTCAGGCTAGAGTACAGTGTCATGAGCTCTTGGCTCATTGCAACCTCCAACCCACTGAGTTCAGGCAATATTGCCTCAGCCTTCTGAGTAGCTGGGATTACAGGCATGCACTACACACCCAGCTAATTTTTGTAGTTTTAGTAGAGACAGGGTTTTACCATGTTGGCCAGCCTGGTCTCGAACTCCTGGCCTCAAGTGATCTGCCTGTCTTGGCCTCCCAAAGTGCTGGGATTACAGGCATGAGCCACTGCGACTGGCCTAGTTGGGAAGAATTAAGGGAGGAACTAAAAGCTATGCATTTTAGTTAGGGATAGGGAAGAAAACATTGCAGTTTATCAGTTGAAATTTTATCAGATCACTGGTATTACTAGAAACTGTGTCACATCTAATTACTGTAGATAATTTAGGTCTTGATTGCCTAAACTCTCTATGATTTCTAACTCTGGAGTGCCTAGTTACAATACTGAGGGATGGAGATACACATTGTCATCCTTTGAAAGAATTTTTAAATTTGAATATTTCTCCATGAACTATATACCAATATAGGAGGAAGAATGAACTATTCTAATTTTTTTTTTGAGACAGGATCTTACCCTGTCACCCAGGCTGGAGTGCAGTGGCATGATCTTGGTTCACTGCAGCCTCCCCTGCCCCCCGCCCCCAAGCTCAAGGATCCTCCTACCTCAGCCTTCCGAGTAGCTGGGACCAGAGGTGTGCACCACCACACCCGTATATTTTTTCATATTTTTAGTGCAGATGGGGTCTCACCATTTTGCCCAACCTGGTCTTGAACTCCTAAGCTCAAGCAGTCCATCTCTCTCAGCCTCCCAAAATGCTAGGTTTACAGGCATGAGACACCACACGCTGCCTTCAAGATTTAAGCAAATTTTTTATTCCAGAATATGAATTATGCAGTATTTTATTCTTCAGTAACATTTTTTTAGAGACAGGATCTGGCTATGTTGCTCAGGCTGGAGTGCAGTGGATTCACAGGTGCAGTAATAGGACACCACAGCCTTGGACTCCTAGTCTCCAGTGATCCTTCTGTTTCAGCCTCCCAAGTCACTGGGACTACAGGCACACACCACCATGCATGGTTATTCTTTTTTTTTTTTGAGACAGAGTTTCATTCTTATTGCCCAGGCTGAAGTGCAATGGCATAATCTTGGCTCACTGCAACCCCCGCCACCTGGGTTCAAGCTATTCTCCTGCCTCAGCCTCCAGAGTAGCTAGGATTACAGGTATGCACCACCACATCCGGCTAATTTGGTACTTTTTAGTAGAGACAGGGTTTTATCATGTTGGCCAAGCTGGTCCTGAGCTCCTGACCTCAGAGGATCTACCCACCTCAGCTTCCCAAAGTGCTGGGATTACAGGTGTGAGCCGCTGTGCCTGGCTATTCTTTAGTGATATTTCAATGAGACTGATTTTTAAAAGAAAGGCTGAAATTGTACACTGCCTGTCTTTGCCTTAGATACTTCTTGGGAGCAGGAATCGTGTCTTACTCAACTTTGTATCTGGAACATACAGTCCTGGGGCAAGTGTATAAATGTTTTTTGAATGAAAAAATGAATTAACTATTGCTTTGTTTGAAAAGTTGTCTTAGTAGTACCTAATTTCTTGAAACACAGAATTTAATGTATTTTTCTAATATACTTTATATTTTATACACAAACATTATGTGTAATACTTATTTGGGGTTCACTTAGGTTCTCTTGTGGGAGAAATATTCCTATTGCTTTGTCACTCACAAATATAACAGGCCACTAAAGAAATAAAATTTTGTGACCAGGCACGGTGACTCACACCTGTAATCCCAGCACTTTGGAAGACTAAGGCAGGCAGATCACAAGGTCAGGAGTTCAAGACCAGCCTGGCCAATAGTGAAAACCCATCTCTACTAAAAATACAAAAATTTGCCGGGCATGGTGGCGCGTGCCTGTAATCCCAGCTACTTAGGAGGCTGAGGCAGGAGAATCGCTTGCAGTTGGGAGGTGGAGGCTGCAGTGAGCCGAGATCACGCCACTGCACTCCAGCTTGGGCAACAGAGTGAGACTTTGTAAAAAAAAAAAAAAAAAAAAAAAAAAAATTTGCCACTAAAATAAAATTTTTAAATATTAAGATATTTATGAGTAAGGTGAATTTACTGGTAAAGGTATGCTTGGAAGTTCTCAAATAACTGGTTACCCCAGAGTAGAGATGTAGGAGTCAGAAAGAAATTTTATGTATTTACTATTTTTACAATTAGATTTCACTTAGGAAGTGAGATTATATAGCTTATTTTGCTGTCTTAATCACTGGAAGCTAAATATGATTTAACAGTATTTTACCTTGGCAAGGGTGTTTTTCTCTTTGCTAGTAAGAAAATGAAACCTTGGGGATCTAGCCTCCAAGGACGTCAGTGTCAGTAAGGTTTAGGTTTTGTGGCTATACTGTCTTGCAATGCTGTGCTCATCAGAGTAGGCCATGTTGAAAGGAAAAGTATGTGTGATGAATGGTTGCCTGGGCCCAGTTCCCAGGAGTCCTTAGTCATGTATAGCATGATGTCTCCTTTACCCTCTCTTCAGGGCTGTCCAGGTTTATGATGCCACAGTGCCAAATGTGGACTTCATTGTAGCTTCTTTCGTTGTCTCTTTTGTATACATATTACCTTAGTCTTTTGATTTCTAGGTAAGTTTAAATCCTTGGGAAGTCAATGCTCTTACCTTGTTTCCAACCTCCAGGGATCCCATGTATTTTATTTTATTTTATTTATTTTATATTATTTTTTGAGACGGAGTCTTGCTCTGTAGCTCAGGCTAGAGTGCAATGGTGCGATCTTGGCTCACTGCAACCTCCGCTTCCCAGGTTCAAGTAGTTATTGTGCCTCAACCTCCCAAGTAGCTGGGACTACAAGTGCGTGCCACCACACCTGGATAATTTTTGTATTTTTTGTAGAGACAGGGTTTCTCCATGTTGGCCAGGCTGATCTCAAACTCCTGGCCTCGTGATCTGCCTGCCTCGGCCTCCCAAAGTGCTGGGATTACAAGTGTGAACCACGGTGCCAGCTGCTGCACCCTCCTGTAGCCTTCTTTCTCAGTGCCTTGTCAACTTGGCTTTACCTCAGTTTTTTTTTTTGGGGGGGGTGCTCTTACATAGGCTTGGAAGTTCAAAGTTAGAAGACCAGAGCTCTTTAACATAACAATGACAGCTTTTGTTTTTGGCTAAGCTGTCTGTATTCTTTAAACAATGGGTACTTATTTTTTAAAGCATGCTTCATTAAATCAATCAATATTTCAAGTGCAAAGAAAGTTTTTGGGTAAAAGTATAGTTCATTTTGACTGCTTATTTTTTTTTCTTTCCTTATTCCAACTACAAGATCAGAAGGAAAACAAATTAATGCTTCCTGTCATTTTGGAAAGTACTTAGAAACTTTAAATATTGACATTTAAACTGCCTGACAGCTCAGTGGTACTCTGTTGTTTTGGAACACATTGCAATTAGGATTATATAGTACATTTTGTAAAAGTTTGAAATAGGGCCAGGCACGGTGTAATCTCAGCACTTTGGAGGCCGAGGCGGGCAAATCACCTGAGGTCAGGAGTTCAAGACTAGCCTGGCCAACATGGTGAAACCCTGTCTTTAAAAAAAAAAAAAAGTTTGAAATATATAAAAATGGCCCATTAAGGTTGTTAATAATGAACCTACCAGTGTGGATCTCTTACCTTTATTTTTATTTATATTTATTTATTTATTTTAATAAAGATGGGGTCTTGCTATGTTGCCCAGACTGGTCTTGAATTCCTGGGGTCAAGCAGTCCTCCTACCTTGTCCTCCCAAAGTGCTGGGATTACAGGCATGAGCCAGGGCAACCCACCCCATTTTTTTTTAAAGATTAATAACTTTTTATTACCTGTTGAATACTTTACCTGTTATTATATATACAGTTGCTTGAGCTGTCAGTCATTGTAGCATGAAGTGCATGTATTTGGCAATGTGGTCCCCTGGTAAATGTTGAGAAATCCCCAGATGTCTTTGTGAAATGCATAGATAAACAGGCTGTTCCATGAGTATAATTCAGAAAAAGAATGAATGAATCAGAAACTTGAAGGATCTGAAAATGGCCATTATGTGACTTTTATAGTAACTAAAAGAATAGCAATTTTTTGTACTATAGACAACTTAACCACTTTCTTTAAATATTTATTGTTTTATATTGTACATATTATGGTAAGAAGACTATTGTACAGCCAGTTTAGACACTTAGGTTTTTTGTAGCTAACTGTGTGATCTTGGGCAAGTCATTTGGCCTCTTAGAGCTTCATTTTCTTTAAACACAATGAGAACCACTGAATGAGGGGACTTCAAAAAACTCATGGAAAATTCATATTATGAAAAAACTGCAGAATTTCAAAATTTTTTATGCACCAAAATAAACTTGCACTAACTTGTCATAACATATCTGAACAGGATGTAGTTTGAAGCACTAAGAAGGATAAGACATCAGTTTGAAAAGAGCCCCTATCAGAGCAACATAAGTTTGGCTAAAAATTGAAGCAAAAACAAACATTAAATTTATGGTGAAGCTGGGTGGAAGAATGGTGAAATCATTAATGCTTAATGCCCCAAATAAATAATTGGATAGCTCATTTTAAGAGGGGACAAGATGATGTTGAAGATGAAGCCTATAGCAACAGACTGTCCACATCAGTTTGCAAGGAAAAAAATTCATCTTGTTCATGCCCTAATTGAAGAAGAATGATGATTAACAGCACAAATAATAGCCAACATCATAGACATCTCAACTGGTTCAGCTTACACAGTTCTGACTGAAAAACTAAAGTTGTCTGGGTGCGATGGCTCACTGCTGTAATCCCAGCACTTTGGGAGGCTGAGGCGGGTGGATCACAAGGTCTGGAGTTTGAGACCAGCCTGGCCAACATAGTGAAACCCCATCTCTACTAAAAATACAAAAATTAGCAGGTGTGGTGGCATGTGCCTGTAGTCCCAGCTATTCGGGAGGCTGAGGCAGGAGAATCGCTTGAACCCAGGAGGTGGAGGTTGCAGTGACCTGAGATTGCACCATTGTACTCCAGCCTGGGCGACAGAGCAAGGCTCTGTCTCAAAAAAAGTTGAACAACTATTTACCAAATAGATGCCAAAACCATTGCACCCAAATCAGCTGCAGACAAGTGTAGGGCATTCAATGGAAATCATAAAAAAGTGGGAGCAAGATCCTGAAGCCCATATTTGAAGAATTGTAGCAGGAGATGAAACATGGCTTTACCAATCTTGAAGACAAAACACGATCAAAGCAATGGCTACTAGGAAGTAGAAATGGTCGGGTCAATGCAAAAGCAACTGGTTTAAAAGCGACGGTCACGGCAAGAGTTTTTGGGGGCATGTTCAAGGCATTTTGCTTGTTGACTTCCTGGAGGGCCAAAGAATGATAGCATTGGCTAAGTATTTTCAGAAAGTTAACCAAAGCTTTAGCAGAAAAATGCCCAGGAAAGCTTCACCAGAGAGTCCTGCTCTATCATGACAATGCTCCTGCTCATTCCTCTCATCAAACAAGGGCAATTTTGTGAGAATTTTGATGAGAAATCATTAAGTATGCTGATTTGGCTTCTTTGCCTTTTTTGTTTGTTTCCTAATCTTAAAAATCTATGAAGGAGGCCGGGCGCGGTGGCTCACGCCTGTAATCCCAGCGCTTTGGGAGGCCGAGGCGGGTGGATCACTAGGTCAAGAGATCGAGACCATCCTGGTCAACATGGTGAAACCCCGTCTCTACTAAAAATACAAAAATTAGCTGAGCATGGTGGCACGTGCCTGTAGTCCCAGCTACTCGGGAGGCTGAGGCAGGAGAATTGCTTGAACCCAGGAGGCGGAGGTTGCGGTGAGCCGAGATC
>PVKV010025920.1:0-13107 GCA_004027835.1 Alouatta palliata | reverse complement strand
TCTATGAAGGAGGCTGAGCATCTATGCTGAGGCAGGAGAATCGCTTGAACCCAGGAGACAGAGGTTGCAGTGAGCCAAGATTATGCCATTGCACTACAGCTGGGTGACAGAGTGAGACTCCATCTCAAAAAAAAAAAAAAAAATCTATGAAGGGCACCCATTTTTCTTAAGTTAATAATATAAAAAAGACTGCATTAAAATGTTTCAATTCCCAGGACCCCCAGTTCTTTAGGGATAGGCTAAAATGGCTGGTATCATAACTTACAAAAGTGTCTTGACTTTGGAGATTATGTTCAGAAATAAAATTTATACTTTTAATTTTTATCTTTTAATTCCATTTTTCCATGAACTTTTTGAAGTCCCCTCATATGTATGTTGCCGGTAGCTTTCCAAGTGATTTCACATAAATTATTTTATTTATTCCTTACAATGCCAAATAAAAAAGAAATTGCGGGATAAATATAGTAAGTGACTTGTCTAAGATTACATAGTCTGAGAGAGCCAGACTGAGACCCTAAACCAAGCCTTCTCTGCCCACTCCACCACTCTCCTCACTGGCATCACTTATGAGAAGATTGGATTGGCCCCCTCCACAGTTCTAATATTCTATGATTTTTTTGTTGTTGTTTCTGTTTTTTATAGCATTTGAAGTGATTTGCCATTGCCTATTTTATTTGCTTTTTTTCTAAAAATATATTTTAGGGTTACTATTTTTAATGTCTTTTTTTTCTGTCTGAAAGCACATTTGAAAAGTTAACAGTATGGAATTTCATTACTGTGATAAGATTTTATATTAATTGTGCTGTTAGGGGTTTTGGCCTTGTTTTGTTTTGGTTTGGTTTTTTGTTAACATTGTAACCTACAAGTGTAAATCCTAAAAATGATTCCAGAATTTATTTGGGGTTAAGTTTCACAAGTCTTAGGTTAGTTATGTCCTAACTTATTTTAAGATGAAGAGAGATAATTTTTTTATTTTAAAATTATTTTTAGATTTTTTTTTTAGGTTAGGAGGCCAAGATGGCAGGATCACTTGAGCCCAGAAGTTTGAGACCAGCCTGGGCAACATTGTGAGACCCCATCTCTGTAAAAAATTTTAAAATTAGCCAGGTACTGGGTACTTGTAGTCACAGCTACCCAGGAAGCTAAGGCAGGAACATTGGTAGAGCCCAGGAGTTTGAGGCTGCAGTGAGCCATGATCATACCACTGCAGTCCAGCTTGGGTGACAGAATGAGCACTGGCTAATTAAATTTTTTAATAAAGATTCACTATGTTGGGTCTCACTATGTTTCCCAGGCTGGTCTTGAACTCCTGGCCTCAAGCAGTCCTCCCATCTTGGCCTCTCAAGGCACTGGGATTATAGGTGTGAGCTATTGTGCTGGCCAAGAGAGAATTCTTCTTATTCACAAATAATATTCACAGTAAGAATTTAATTTTTTTTTTTTTTTTTTTTAAGTAAAAAGAACTGGGCAGGCCCAGTGGCTCACATCTGTAATTCCAGCACTTTGGAGGGCCGAGGTGGGTGGATCACTTGAGGCCGGTAGTTCAAGACTAGCCTGGCCAACATGGCAAAAGCCCATCTCTACTAAAAATACAAAATTAGCCAGATGTGGTGGCACGTGCCTGTAATCTCAGCTACTTGGGAGGCTGAGACGGGAGAATCTCTTGAACCCAGGAGGCAGAGGTTGCAGTGAGCTGAGGTGGCACCATTGCAGTCCAGCCTGGGAGACACAGCAATACTCTATCTCAGAAAACAACAAAGAAGAAACTGTAAAAAGTATTCCAGTAAGCCAGGCATGGTGCTGCATGTCTGTAGTCCCAGCTACTCAGGAGGCTGAGTCAGGAGTATCACTTGAGCCCAGGAATTAAAGACCAGCATGAGCAAAATATGTAATTTTTAAGAAAAAAAAAAAGTAGTATGTGTTCCTTAAATATAGGTTTCATATATTCTTTGAATTATAATACTTTTTCATGGCTGGGTGCGGTGACACATACCTGTAATCCCAGCACTGTGGGAGGCAGAGGCAGGCAGATCACTTGAGGTCAGGAGTTCGAGACCAACCTGGCCAACATGGTGAAACCCTGTCTCTACTGAAAATACAAAAATTAGCTGGGCATGGTGGCAGGTTCCTGTAGTCTTAGCTACTCAGGAGGCTGTGGCAAGAGAATTGCTTGAATCCAGGAGGCAGAGGTTGCAGTGAGCCGAGATTGCACCACTGCACTCCAGCCTGGGTTACATACCAATACTCTGTCTCAAAAAAAAAAAAAAAAAAAAAAAAAAAAAAAAAAAAAAAATAGTACTTTTCCCTTTGAAGAGGAGAATTTCAGCCTTTTCTTAAATAGTCCAGTACTTCAATTCTTAGCAATCTCAGAGCAAAAGCCTTTTTAGATGCCAGTAAGACTTGTCTCTCAGTTGCCTAGTATGCAAAGGCCAGGCCTTAAATGTTTTGTTCCTCTGAAGCATTTAAATTTAAGAGATGAACCTGCTAATTTGTCCTAAAAGTTATGTAGGTCTTTTAATATAGTCATGGTTGAAAAGTGGCTAAGCCAGTTAGCACCTGACTCTAATTTTAAATTAACTGAGAAAGTAATCCTTCAGAAAATTCATTGATGTTGTCCTCATACATGTGATCTTACCTCTTGAGAGGAAAATGTCAATGCTTTTCTCATTGGAATTCAGTTTGGGACTTACCACTATAAATTGGAGGTTCCGGAACGTTTGTTCTTCATTCCTTATTTTGTTCTTGTTTTATATGGATTTTGTTTCTGGAATATGAAATTCCATCTCTCTTTGTCTCTCTCTGGAAAGAACTCAATCTCTGAATCATTGAATTTCTGTTAATCAGTTTGTTTAAATAGACGATCTTTCTTGAGAACTCGTCCAAAATAGGTTAAACAAATTCTCCTTTTTTTTTAGAGCAGGTTAAAAATTAGAGGTAAGCAGAAGCTTTCACTTTTTGTCTTTTTCAACTATAACTGAAAATAGGATATTTCCCTAAGTTTTAGTGAAAGGATTCTATCCTATATGTGGTCAATTCATGATCCCTTTCACAAATGCTGCTGCCCACCATTAAGTCTCTTATCACAGGCATTTTTTAAATGATGCCATAAAATGCATGTTGAGAATCTCTGGATCTCAAATGTACGGAAATCACATCTAAATGTCAATTCCTGAGTTAAGGAACTGACAATTATGGCACTTTCAGTCTCTATTAATATATAGAAGGCAAGAGATCATTATATTGTTTATGTTATTCCTTATGTGTCTGTAGACTTAAATATTTGTTGAAAAGCATTTGTTTGTTGTATTGGGGCTATATGTTTCTGACATTATACTTATTTGCTTACCTGATTTAAAGTTGTCCTTTAATTGTTTTGGGCTCTATCTATAGTTTGAAATTTAGGACTATCCTCTGTTTACTATACACCCAAGATGACATTTCAATGCATTGTTCAGTTACTACATAGCTCCTATTTGTCTGTAATAAAGCTGTATGGCTGGGTCCATTTATTTCAATATTAGTTATTTTATGGTATCCATTTGAATAATGATAATATATAAAGGCAAATTTTCCAAATTCATTTGTGTCTCCTCTGGGTATTTCTTTGGGATATGTTTGTATTCACATTTTTGATTCTGATTTTAAAATAATTTTCCTTTGTTGTAGGATGAGCAATTCTTAGGTTTTGGCTCAGATGAAGAAGTCAGAGTGCGAAGTCCCACAAGGTCTCCTTCAGGTACGGCCAATTAAGTGCATGGTGACTTTAAGTTTTGTTTGTTAGGAGATTGTGGCTTCCCCTTGCCCTCTTTTCATGTAAAGGATGCTCTACCATACTAGGAGTAGGAAATGGCATATGAACTAGACTTCTTTATAGAATTCTTCTCTATCAGGCCACATTGGGTTTATTCTTTCTCTCTGAGAACTACTTGGGGCATGGGAAGTAGGTTTCCACAGAATTACTGGGAAACCTGGTAGGCAAACTGAAGTTAACCTACTAAGAGCATCCTCAGATTTACACATTTTGTGTTATGTGGTAGTGTATAAGTCTTTGGGAATAATTTGGCCATTATTTTTTACAGATGAAATTTGGTCTACTGTTGTCAAAAGAACTAAAAACAAAATATTGGCATCATGTGAAACATTTTTACCTGATTCTTGAAAGGCTGTATTAAAATTTAAAAATGGAAAATTAGCAATATTTGTCATTATTTTCACCAACAAAATGTCTAGAATGTCTTGAAATTCTAGACTCACAAGCAGTTTCCTAAGAGAAGACCCTCACTGGAAATAACATTTAATGGCTTGCAGAATTCAGTTCTATGTAGGAGAAGGCTATACATCTTTTGATGAAAATGCATTCCCCATCTGTGCTGCCATTCTGACTTCATATATGGTTTTCTTTGACTTTATGTGGATAGACACTCGAGCTAAATATGATATTGTTAGCTGTTTCTGGTTTTTAACATTGACTTAGCTTGTGATGTGTGCTAACATTATGGTCTCACTTAAGAGTCATATATTATTATCTAATTTAAACATCTAAGTTGACAGTTTTTCTTTTCTTAAATAGGGGTGGTATTGCCATTCTAGTTGGGGGCGGTGGGGGGCGGTTAACCAGTAGTGTCCCAGTATCTGCGCTGTTCAGACAGTAGCAGTGTTCTTTTTAACATGTGATGAAGTCTTAAAACTTCATATTGGAAAGGAATTTTAGAGATCATCTGGGATTTTTTGTTTGTTTGTTTATAGATGACTCATGTCCGTAAAATACATGAGTAATGATTTATAACCAATTTGAGAGTTCTTTGGATATGTCGTGGATCAGAGAAGTTAGCAGCAGTGCTGGGACTCTTCTCTGTTCTGCTGCTTCTACTCATCTACCAAAAATGTTTTTTAAAAAGTAGTATAGAAGAGGTTTTCAGACTTGATAAAGCCCTCTGATTGGCCAGGTTCAAGTCTACCACAATGGTAAGGAATCTTTTGATGTATTTCTGGGCAGGAGTTTTATTTTGTTGATTCACGACTCTTTCATGATAGTTTCCTCTTAAGCTTTTATTCTTGACTACAGCCTACCTTGAATGTTGTCTTGTTTTCTAAGAAACCATCTCGATATGCTTCATTATTTGAAAAATGAAACGTGGTTTCTCTGCTGTCTCCTAGTTTATTACCTTGGTTGTAATTAGAATATGTTGAGAAAGGAGCTGTGAATCCTTAATCTATTAAAGGAAGTCTCATAAATTAATTAATGAGGAATGCATTTATATTTAGAAAGCTCAACAGTAAAACCTTTGTTGACTTCTGTTGGAAAGTGCTTCCATTGTAAAAATGTTCATCATAATGGCATAAATCTCATTGGGGAATTTTTAGTCTCAGAAGAATGTTATCAAAAGGGAAGAGAAGATTTGATAAAATAGCCAGCTCTTACTACCTTTTAAAATACAGGTTTATATAAGGTGGGCTTTTTTTTTTTTTTGATAGCTGCCCATCACTGATATACAAGGTGTTTTAGAAACAGTCTTGTTTTTGTAAATGGCTTGAAAAGTAGCAAATCGAGCTTATTTATAAATTCACAAATTCCTTTTATTTAGAATAGAACTTTGGCTTAATAAGTTGTCACTTTGCTGTTGACATCAGTTATGGTTAAATCTTTTTGTAACTTGAGACTAACTAGTTCAAGAACCTCTAGGCAGGGGAGTAGATTTAGTGGACACATCATTATGTTACTTCACTGATGAATTCACATACCACTGAGTTCAGTGATCTTATTCTGATGTGTCATGAATGAACATTTTTCTATTCGGTAAAACTTTCTTAGTCTGCTTTGGCAAAACAGATTGAAATATGGGACTCTGAGCTGCCCAGGGAGTTGGTATGTTGATGATTGAAGAGCAGCTTGTTCAAATTTGTTCAAAGCCAGAATTCTGAATTGAAAAGATGGGATGACTAACTAGAAGCATATTCTTAAATGTTAATCTTGGTGGCTAGGATATGTCAAGGAAGTTCAGATTTTTTTTTCTTTACAATTCCTTTGAATTCAAAAAAAACCTTCTTGCTCATCTAAAATTGTAAGAAAATCAGTTTTGTAGATTAATTGTTCAGTTGAAAACTTTTTATTATCTTTTTGTATCAAAAAAGTAATTAAATATTGTTTCAGGTGAAATGTTATTTGCTGACTTCCTTGAGGCAAATTTTGGGTGAAGAGAAACTAAGCACAGTTAAGATGTTTGATTGACTCATTAGACTCAAGTTGAACTCAGTACAAAATGGCCAGTGCTAAGTTATATTCAGCTTAGTTAAGACCTAAACTACACAGCTAAATGTATGCTCTTCATTGTTTAATTTTTATACACAGTTAAAACTAGTCCTCGAAAACCTCGTGGGAGACCTAGAAGTGGCTCTGACCGAAATTCAGCTATCCTCTCAGATCCATCTGTGTTTTCCCCTCTAAATAAATCAGAGACCAAATCTGGAGATAAGATCAAGAAGAAAGATTCTAAAAGTATAGAAAAGAAGAGAGGAAGACCTCCCACCTTCCCTGGAGTAAAAATCAAAATAACACATGGAAAGGACATTTCAGAGTTACCAAAGGGAAACAAAGAAGATAGCCTGAAAAAAATTAAAAGGACACCTTCTGCTACATTTCAGCAAGCCACAAAGATTAAAAAATTAAGAGCAGGTAAACTCTCTCCTCTCAAGTCTAAGTTTAAGACAGGGAAGCTTCAAATAGGAAGGAAGGGGGTACAGATTGTACGACGGAGAGGAAGGCCTCCATCAACAGAAAGGATAAAGACCCCTTCGGGTCTCCTCATTAATTCTGAACTGGAAAAGCCTCAGAAGGTCCGGAAAGACAAGGAAGGAACACCTCCACTCACAAAAGAAGATAAGACAGTTGTCAGACAAAGCCCTCGAAGGATTAAGCCAGTTAGGATTATTCCTTCTTCGAAAAGGACAGATGCAACCATTGCTAAGCAACTCCTGCAGAGGGCAAAAAAGGGGGCTCAAAAGAAAATTGAAAAAGAAGCAGCTCAGCTGCAGGGAAGAAAGGTTAAGACACAGGTAAAAAATATTCGACAGTTCATCATGCCTGTTGTCAGTGCTATCTCCTCGCGGATCATTAAGACCCCTCGGCGGTTTATAGAGGATGAGGATTATGACCCTCCAATTAAAATTGCCCGATTAGAGTCTACACCGAATAGTAGATTCAGTGCCCCGTCCTGTGGATCTTCTGAAAAATCAAGTGCAGCTTCTCAGCACTCCTCTCAAATGTCTTCAGACTCCTCCCGATCTAGTAGCCCCAGTGTTGATACCTCCACAGACTCTCAGGCTTCTGAGGAGATTCAGGTACTTCCTGAAGAGCGGAGCGATACCCCTGAAGTTCATACTCCACTGCCCATTTCCCAGTCCCCAGAAAATGAGAGTAATGATAGGAGAAGCAGAAGGTATTCAGTGTCGGAGAGAAGTTTTGGATCTAGAACGACGAAAAAACTATCAACTCTACAAAGTGCCCCCCAGCAGCAGACCTCCTCTTCTCCACCTCCACCTCTGCTAACTCCACCCCCACCACTGCAGCCAGCCTCCAGTATCTCTGACCACACACCTTGGCTTATGCCTCCAACAATCCCCTTAGCATCACCATTTTTGCCTGCTTCCACTGCTCCTATGCAAGGGAAGCGAAAATCTATTTTGCGAGAACCGACATTTAGGTGGACTTCTTTAAAGCATTCTAGGTCAGAGCCACAATACTTTTCCTCAGCAAAGTATGCCAAAGAAGGTCTTATTCGCAAACCAATATTTGATAATTTCCGACCCCCTCCGCTAACTCCCGAGGACGTTGGCTTTGCGTCTGGTTTTTCTGCATCTGGTACTGCTGCTTCAGCCCGATTGTTTTCGCCACTCCATTCTGGAACAAGGTTTGATATGCACAAAAGGAGCCCTCTTCTGAGAGCTCCAAGATTTACTCCAAGTGAGGCTCACTCTAGAATATTTGAGTCTGTAACCTTGCCTAGTAATCGAACTTCTGCTGGAACATCTTCTTCAGGAGTATCCAATAGAAAAAGGAAAAGAAAGGTGTTTAGTCCTATTCGATCTGAACCAAGATCTCCTTCTCACTCCATGAGGACAAGAAGTGGAAGGCTTAGTACTTCTGAGCTGTCACCTCTCACCCCCCCGTCTTCTGTCTCTTCCTCATTAAGCATTTCTGTTAGTCCTCTTGCCACTAGTGCCTTAAACCCAACTTTTACTTTTCCTTCTCATTCCCTGACTCAGTCTGGGGAATCTGCAGAGAAAAATCAGAGACCAAGGAAGCAGACTAGTGCTCCTCCGGCAGAGCCATTTTCATCAAGTAGTCCTACTCCTCTCTTCCCTTGGTTTACCCCAGGCTCTCAGACTGAAAGAGGGAGAAATAAAGACAAGGCCCCTGAGGAGCTGTCCAAAGATCGAGATGCTGACAAGAGCGTGGAGAAGGACAAGAGTAGAGAGAGAGACCGGGAGAGAGAAAAGGAGAATAAGCGGGAGTCAAGGAAAGAGAAAAGGAAAAAGGGATCAGAAATTCAGAGTAGTTCTGCTTTGTATCCTGTGGGTAGGGTTTCCAAAGAGAAGGTTGTTGGTGAAGATGTTGCCACTTCATCTTCTGCCAAAAAAGCAACAGGGCGGAAGAAGTCTTCATCACATGATTCTGGGACTGATATTACTTCTGTGACTCTTGGGGATACAACAGCTGTCAAAACCAAAATACTTATAAAGAAAGGGAGAGGAAATCTGGAAAAAACCAACTTGGACCTCGGCCCAACTGCCCCATCCCTGGAGAAGGAGAAAACCCTCTGCCTTTCCACTCCTTCATCTAGCACTGTTAAACATTCCACTTCCTCCATAGGCTCCATGTTGGCTCAGGCAGACAAGCTTCCAATGACTGACAAGAGGGTTGCCAGCCTCCTAAAAAAGGCCAAAGCTCAGCTCTGCAAGATTGAGAAGAGTAAGAGTCTTAAACAAACTGACCAGCCCAAAGCACAGGTACTCTTTTCTACCTTGCCTATTAAAACCAACAGTTTATGGAGCCCTTTCTTTGGGCAAGTTTTAGGCTAAGTGGTTCAATTACATCCAGTTAACGAGAATCAAGAAAAGTATGGTGGAGGCAGTGGTATTTGTAGTAGTCCTTCAAGAACCAAGAGGATTTTAATAGGTAGAAAATGGCAGGACGTAACATTCTAAGTAGAGGGAACAGTGTGGGTGGAAATGGAAAAGTAAGAAACATATTTGAGGAATAATGGATAGCTGGATTGGCACCTGTGGGAAATTGGTGAACTAAGGCTGAATGAACTAAGATTTGGGACTATACCACAGAGGATGCTGAGTTGTTTGTACCTTATGGGTTCACTGTAATTAAACCTGGCACTTAATTTTAAAGCTACATTTTAATAGTCAAATTGTTTTACTATCCCTGATAGAACAGAAAACCAGAAGGGAGCATTCTCTTCCTCTGAGTTGTGAGGTATTAGAGCAATAGATAATAAATTTTTGCAGACTACAAATGAGAAATATTGGCCAGGCACAATGGCTCATGCCTATAATCCCAGCACTTTGGGAGGCCAAGATGGGCGGATCACTTAAGGTCAGGAGTTTGAGACTAGCCTAGCCTGGCTAACATGGGGAAACCCTGTTTCTACTAAAAATAAAAATAAAAAAATAACTGGGTGTGGTGATGCATGCCTCTAATCTCAGCTACTTGGGAGATTGAGGCATGAAAATCACTTGAACCCAAAAGGCAGAAGTGGCAGTGAGCTGAGATCATGCCACTGCACTCCAGCCTGGGCAACAGAGTAAGACTCTGTCTCAAAATAAATGAATAAATAAACCAACAGATTAGAAGCACTTAGCCTTGAGTCATGGAATAGGAAAGCTATAGAATTCAGTTAGTTAAGATGATGCCAAACAGATTTTTGTGAAGACCAGCATTTGTTTTTTTTAATTGTTTGTTTGCTTGTTTAACAAAGTGAGCTAGTCACTGGCCTTTTCAGAGAAAAGTTGCTGATCTTCAGGTTCTTTTAAAAAAATTGTCATGTAGTAGATGCCTATTTATGCCAGCATATCAAGTTGGATTAAGATGACCATAAACTTAGATTTTTAATATTATTCAGCCTAGGGCCATTACATTTAGTAATTCTGCCAGTTGAAAATTCTAGCAGGAATATGATGGAACTTACTTTTAACACCGTGTTGGATGTTTTTTGTCACAGGAGTAGTGGCTCTGTAAAATCTGAGACATTTCTGTTGGAGCCTTTTATATTTCCATTTATACATTATTTCACCCCTTCGATCAAGGAAATAAGTATAAGAAATAGTTTTTTGTTAGATAAGCCATATTTATACTACACTGAACTTTTTGTTAATATAGACTGGCAGCTTGAATTTTGAGGGGAATTTAAAGTAGTATAATTGGGAATAGAAACTTAGTTGTTTGTTTTTAAGATAGGGTCTCACTCTGTCACCCAGGTTGGAGTGCAGTGGCACAGTCATAGCTCACTGCAACCTCCAACTCCTAGGCTCAAGTGATCCTCTTGTCCCATCTCCTGAGTAGCTAGGACTACAGGTATGTACTACCACACCCAGCTAATTTTTAAATTTTGTGTAGAGATGGGGTCTCTCTCTCTCTCTCTCTCTCTCTCTCTCTCTCTGTCTGTCCTGAACTCCTGGCCTCAAATGATCTTCCCACCTCAAGCTGCTTTCTCTTTTTTGATTAGAGGCCTTTTTTTATGCTGCCAATTTTACAATACAGTAGTAGTTGATTTCTATTTTGATATGATTTATCAGCTTGGAATAATTAGAGTTGTGTGTTTTGATTCTAAATCATAATGAAATTGATCAAGTATACCTTGGCTTCATTCAGTTATAATTTCAACATGTATGGTTGTTATTGTTTTTGAATTGCCTCATATTCAGGGTCAAGAAAGTGACTCATCAGAGACCTCTGTGCGAGGACCCCGGATTAAACATGTCTGCAGAAGAGCGGCTGTTGCCCTTGGCCGAAAACGAGCTGTGTTTCCTGATGACATGCCCACCCTGAGTGCCTTACCATGGGAAGAACGAGAAAAGATTTTGTCTTCCATGGGAAATGATGGTAGGTCAAGAAGGTCAACCTTGGAGTCTGAACAGACTTCTGATTTGTTTGTCGATTATTCTGGGGATGCCCACTAGGCTCTTCATAGTCTAGGTCCTCTGAAAAACAGATGGCAAGAGGGGATTAAATACGTGAGGATTTTATTAGAGGAAATGCCTGAGAAAGAAAACGGAGAGGTAGCCAGGGAAGGCTGAGAGAGCTGTTATACCATGATGCTCATCTGACCCCCATGAAGGAGAAGGGGAAGGAAGGCTAGGCAGAATCTTCCTAAACTGCTGTGCAGGTAAGAAAGGTTTGGCAAAGCTGTCAAGTCTGAGTAAAAGTGAACTGTCAGAGGAGTCTTGTGTCTCTCTGGAGCAGGCCAGCTTTAGTATCCCTCCTCCACCAAGTTACTTCCTGGAAGCCCATGATAAATGTGGCCTTTGCATCACTGGATTTCGGAGCACAGAAGCTGGAATCCAGGTCAGTTGTGCTTTCTGTAGTTGGAGGTCTGGGAGGCACATTCTCATGGCTGCCATATAGTTCTTAAGTGCAGAGTAGCCACTGATAATGAATTTAGAGGTTTGGAGACTCCTTTGAAGCATTTGGTTTCTCTTCTTGTTTTTGCTTAGACTATTTTGTTTACAGTATTTGGAATTTTGCTTTCATCAAGATGCAAGTTGGTTTTTTTTCTTTCTTGAGATGGAGTCTCACTCTGTTGCCCAAACTGGAGTGGGACGCTGCTCCAGTAGTGGCTCACTACAACCTCCGCCTCCTGGGTTCAAGTGATTCTCCTGCCTCAGCCTCCCGAGTAGCTGGGATTATAGGCATGTGCCACCACGCCCAGCTAATTTCCGTATTTTTAGTAGAGACCGAGTTTTGCCATGTTGGCCAGGCTGGTCTCAAAACACCTGACCTCAGCGATCCACCTGCCTCAGCCTCCCAAAGTGCTAGGATTACAGGCGTGAGTCACTGTGCCCAGCCAAGTTATTGGCATTTTTAAACATTTCAATAATTATTTAAAATAGATTCTGAGTTTTGTATATGAATATTTTATTTTAATATATTTCATTTTTGGAGTACCAATTAAAAGAAGGTTTGAATGTATCTAATGATAGAAAGGGATTTTGAGGATCTCTCCTTTTACTCCCAAGAAGGGATTCAGTACTCCCTCGGAACTAATGCCACATTTCTTTAACAGACAAGTCATCAATTGCTGGCTCAGAAGATGCTGAACCTCTTGCTCCACCCATCAAACCAATTAAACCTGTCACTAGAAACAAGGCGCCCCAAGAACCTCCAGTAAAGAAAGGACGGCGATCAAGGCGGTGTGGGCAGTGTCCCGGCTGCCAGGTGCCTGAGGACTGTGGTATTTGTACTAATTGCTTAGATAAGCCCAAGTTTGGTGGCCGCAATATAAAGAAGCAGTGCTGCAAGTAAGTGGATGTTTCACTCTGAGATATTGACCTCTCAGCCATAAAGTTTGCTTCTCTATCCCTGGTTTGTTGCAGAGATGCATCAGGAAACTGAATGTGGTTGTAACTGAATTGCAAGACTCGTTGCAGTTGTATTTTGTGATGTGGGCTGTGCTTAAATAAGAATACTCTGGGACCATGCTGTCATTAATAGAATGTTCTCAACAATGCAAATGTTCTGCTGAAATAGTAGACAACAATAATGGAAATGTTTAGTTCAGTACGGCAGCCATTAGCCACATGTGGCCGTTGAGCGCTCGACATGTGGTTAGTGTGACTGAGGAACTACATTGTTTATTTCATTTAACTTTAATTAAAGTTAAATAGCCACGTGTAACTAGTGGCTACCATATCAAGCTGTAGTTCTGGAGGATTTCTACTTAAAAACTGACAACTTTATGTATATTTTTTGTTGGGTCAACTGAAATTACTTTTATGACATTCAGGAAACATTAGAGATATCTTGCATGAATATCTGTGTTTTCTGACTCTTTCAGAATATTTTCATACATAGGGAATTTTTTTTTTTTTTTTTTTTTTTGG
>PVKV010025919.1:0-28900 GCA_004027835.1 Alouatta palliata | reverse complement strand
TATATACCCAGTAATGGGATTGCTGGGTCAAATGGAATTTCTATTTCTAGGTCCTTGAGGAATCGCCACACTGTCTTCCACAATGGTTGAACTAATTTACACTCTCACCAACAGTGTAAGAGTGTTCCTATTTCTCCACATCCCCTCCAGCATCTGTTGTCTCCAGATTTTTTAATGATCGCCATTCTAACAGGCGTGAGGTGATATCTCAATGTAGTTTTGATTTGCATTTCTCTAATGACCAGTGATGATGAGCATTTTTTCATATGTTTCTTGGCTTCATGTATGCCGTCTTTTGTAAAGTGCCTGTTCATATCCTTCACCCACTTTTGAATGGGCTTGTTTGTCTATTTATATTCTTAACCACATTTTCATGTAATTGTTTGTTTTTTTCTTGATAACTTGATTGAGTTATTTGTAGATTCTGGATTTTAGTCTTCTAATGTATGTATAGACTGTGAAGATTATTTCTCACTCTGTGGTTTGTCTATTTATTCTGCTGATCATCTCTTTTGCTGTGCAAAAGCTTTATCATTTAATTAAGTCCCATCTATTCATCTTTGTTTCTGCTGCATTTACTTTTGTGTTCTTGGTCATAAAGTCTTTGCCTATACCAATGTCTAGAAGGGATTTTCTCATGTTATCTTGTCGAATTTTTATGGTTTTAGGTCTTAGAATTAAGTCTTTGATCCATTTTGAGTTGATTTTTGCATAAGGTGAGAGATGAGGATCCAATTTTTTCTTCTACATGTGACTTGTCAATTATCCCAGCACTATTTATTCAACAGGATGTCCTTTCCTGACTTTATTGTTGCTTTGTCACAGACCAGTTGACAATATTTGGTTTATTTCCAGGTACTCTATTCTGTTCCATTGGTCTATGTACCTATTTTTATACCAGTACCATGCTGTTTTCGTGACTATGGCTTTATGGTATATTTTGAAATCAGGTAATGTGATGACTTCACATTTGTTTTTTTTTTTTTTTGCTTCATCTTGCTTTGGCTATACAGGCTCTTTTTTGGTTCCATTTAAATTTTAGAATTTTTTTCCTAGATCTGTAAAAAACGATGGTGGTATTTTGATAGAAATTACATTAAGTTTGTTGATTGCTTTTGGCAGTATGTTCATTTTCACAATATTGATTCTACCCATCCATGAGCATGGGATGTGTTTTCATTTGTTTGTATCATCTATGGCTTCTTTTAGTGACGTTTTGTAGTTTTCCTTGTACAGGTCTTTTACCTCCTTGGTTAAGTATATTTCTAAGTATTTTAATTTTTTTTTTGGCAACTATTTTAAAAGGGTTTGAGTACATTATTTGATTCTCAGCTAAGTCACTCGTTATGTATAATGGAGCTACTGATTTGTGAACATTAATTTTGTATCCTAAAACTTTGCTGAATTTATTTATCAGTTCTAGGAGCTTTTTGGAGGAGTCTTTAGGGTTTTCTAAGTAAAAGATCATGTTATCAGAAAACAGCAATAGTTTGAATTCCTCTTTACTGATTTGGATGCCCTTTATTTATTTCTCTTGTCTAATTGTTCTTGCTAGGACTTCCAATATTTTGTTGAATAGAAGTGGTGAACGTGGACATCCCTGTCCTGTTCCAGTTCTCAGGGGGAATGTTTTCAACTTTTCTCCAGTTAGTATAATGTTGTTTGTGGGTTTGTCATAAATGGCTTTTATTACATTAAGGTATGTCCCATTGATACCAATTTTGGTGAAGGTTTTAATCGTAAAGGAATGCTGGATTTTATCAAATGCTTTTTCTGCATCTATTGAGATGGTCAAATGATTTTTGTTTTTAATTCTACGTGGTTTATTACATTTATTGACTTGCATATGTTAAGTTATCTCTGCATCTCTGGCATGAAACCAATTTGATCATGGTGGATTATCTTTTTAATATGCTGTTGGATTTGGTTAGTTAGTTTCTTTTTTTATTTGAGGATATTTGCATCTATGTTCAGCAAGGATATTCGTTTGTAGTTTTCTTTATGTCCTTTCCTGATTTTTATATTAGGGTAATATTCACTTCATAGAATAATTTAGAGAGGATTCTCTCTTTTTCTGTCTTGTGGAATAGAGTAAAAAGAATTGTTACCAATTCTTCTTTGAATGTCTGATAAAATTCAGTTGTGAATCCATCTGGTTCTGTTTTTGTTGTTGTTGGCATTTTTTTTTTATTACCATTTCAATCTTGCTGCTTGATATTGGTCTGTTTGGAGTTTTTCTTTCTTTCTGGTTTAAACTAGGAGGGTTGTGTATTTCCAAGAATTTATTTATCTCCTCTAGGTTTTCTAGTTTATGCATGTAAAGGTATTCATAGTAGCCACGAATGATCTTTTGTATTTCTGCGGTATCAGTTGTAATATCTCCTGTTGCATTTCTAATTGAGCTTATTTGGATTTTTTTTTTTTTAAGAGACAGGATTTTACCATATTGGTCAGGCTGGTCTTGAACTCCTGACCTCAAGTGATCCGCCTGCATCAGTCTCCCACGGTTCTGGGATTGCAGGCGTGAGCCACTGTGTCTGGCTATTTGGATCTTTTCTTGGTTAATCTTGCTAATGGTCTATCAGTTTATCTTTTCAAATAATCAGCTTTCTGTTTCATTTTATTTTTATTTTTATTTTGTTTGTCTCAATTTTATTTAGCTCTGCTCTTATGTTGGTTATATTTTTTCTCCTGCTGTGCTTGGATTTGGTTTGTTCTTGATTATCTGGTTCCTTGAGGGGCAACCTTATATTGTCTGTTTGTTCTCTTTCAGATTTTTTGATGTAGGCATTTAATACTATGAACTTTTCTCTTAGCACTGCCTTTGCTGCATCTCAGAAGTTTTGATCAGTTTTGTCAGTATTATTTTTTAGTTCAAACAATTTTTAAATTTTCATCTTGATTTCAAGCAAGTTATTTTATTTCCATGTGTTTTCGTGATTGTGAGAGTTCATTCTGGAGTTGATTTCCAGTTTTACTCCACTGTGGTCTGAGAGAGTGTTTCATATAATTTCGATTTTCTGAAATTTATTGAGACTTGTGTTTTGGCCTATAATAAGTTATTTTCTGAAGATTGTTCCATATGCTGATGAATAAAATGTACGTTTTGCAGTTTTGGGATAAAATATTCGGTAAATAGCTTTTAACTCCATTTGTTTTAGGGTATAGTTTAAGTTCATTGTTTCTTGGTTGATTTTCTGTCCTGATGACCTGTCTAGTGCTGTTGGTGAAATATTGAAGTTCCCCATTATTATCGTGTTGCTGTCTATCTCATTTCTTAGGACTAGTTGTAATTGTTTTATAAATTTAGGACCTCCAGTGTTAGGTGTATCTATATTTAGAATTGGGACATTTTTCTGTTGGACAAATCTTTTCATTATTGTATAATGTCCATCTGTCATTTTTCACTGCTGTTACTTAAAAGTTTGCTTTGTCTGATATAAGAATAGCTACTCTTGCTCTCTTTTGGTGTCCATTTGCATGGAATATATTTTTCCACCGCTTTACCTTAATTTTATGTAAGTCCTTGCATGTTAGGTGAATCTATTGAAGATAGCATATACTTGGTTTGTGAATTCGTATCACTCTTCCATTCATTATCTTATAAGTGGAGCATTTAGGCTATTAATATTTGACATTACTTTGAGATGTGAGGTGTTATTATTTTCATCATGCTATTTGTTTTCTGAATACCTTTTTTTTTATCATGTTATTGATTTATAAGTCCCATGAGATTTATGCCTTAAAGAGGTTCTATTTTGGTGTATTTTGAAGATTTGTTTCAAGATTTAGAGATTTTTAAGCAGTTCTTATCATGCTAGGTTGGTAGCAGCAAATTCTCTCAGCATTTGTTTGTCTGAAAAGACTACCTTTTCTTCATTTATGAAGCTTAGTTTTACTGGATACAAAATTCTTGGTTGATAATTGTTTTGTTTAAGTGGCTAAAGATAGGACTACAATCCTTCTGGCTTGTAGGATTTCTGCTGAGATATCTGCTGTTAATCTAATAGGTTTTTCTTTACAGGTTACCTGATGCTTTTGTCTCACAGCTCCTGAGATTCTTTCCTTTGTCTTGACTTTAGATAATCTGATGACTGTGTGCCTAGGTGATAATCTTTTTGCAATAAGTTTCCCAGGTGTGTTTTGAGCTCTTGTATTTGAATATCTAGATCTCTAGCAAGGCTGGGGATGTTTTCCTCAATTATTTCCTCAAATATGTTTTTCAGACATTGAAATTTCTCTTTTACTTCAGGAATACCAATTATTCTTAGGTTTGGTCATTTAATATAATCCCAAACTTTTTAAAAGATATGTTCATTAAAATTTATTCTCTTTGTCTTTGTTGGATTGGGTTAATATTGAATTTCTTGCCATTGAGATCTGAAGTGCTTTCTTCTACATGTTCAGTTCTATTGCTGAGACTTTCCAGTGTATTTTGCATGTCTCTAGGTGTGTCCTTCATTTCCAAAAGTTGTAATTGTGTTTTATTTGTGTTATATATTTCTCTGAAGATTTTTTTAAATCCATATCCTGTTACCTTAAAAAAATTATTTAAGTTGGTATTTACCTTTTTCTAGTGACTCCTTGAGCAGCTTAATAATCAACCTTCTGAACTCTTTTTTTCTGGCAATACAGAGATTTCTTCTTGGTTTGGATCCACCGCTGGTGAGCTAGTGTGGTTTTTTGGGAGTGTTAAAAAACCTTGTTTTGTTATATTACCAGAATTGTTTTTCTGTTTTTTTCTCACTTGAGTAGACTGTGTTAGAGGAAAGATGTGGTGCTCAAGGGCTGTTGTTCAGATTATTTTGTCCCACAAGGTGCTCTCTTGATGTGGTACTCTCCCTCTTCCACTAGTAATGTGGTTTCCTGAGAGTTGAACTGCAGTGATTGTTATGTCTTTTCTGGATCTACACACTCAGCAGAGCTACCAGTCTCTAGGCTGATACTGGGGAGTGTCTGCAAAGAGTCCTGTGATGTGATCTGTCTTTAGGTCTCTCAGTAGTGGACACCAGCACCTGCTCCAGTGGATGTTAACAGGGGAGTGAAGTGGATTCTGTAAGGGTCCTTTGTTGTATTTTTGTTTAGTGTGCTAGTTTTGTGTTGGTTGGCCTCCAACCAGGTGGTAGTGTTTTCAAGACAACATTATCCGTGGTAGTAAAGGGAGGATAAAATCTTGCTGTAGGGTCACCTGAATAAGTATTCTGGTTTCTCAGGTGGTGGGCAGGACCACACAGATCCCAAGATTTAAGTCCTTTGTCTTCGACTCCTAGAGAAAGACTATTTGGTGGGGGGAGGGTTAGGTGTGTCTGGGTTCAGACACTGCCTGAATGCAAGATTCTCCTTGCTGCAGCTGCTTTGGAAAATGAGGATGCGGTTCTCAGGCCAATGAAGTTATCTTCCTGAGGGGATTATGGCTGCCTCTACTCTCTCATGCAGGTTTTCAGAGAAGTGGGGGAAAGCCAGCAGATACAGGTCTTACCCAGCTTCTATGCAGTTCAACTCCTACTGAGCCACCCACCCCAAAAGCACTAGGCAGTGGGTGAGCAAGGCTGAGAACTTATCCCAGGCTACTAGCCTCCCTACTGAGAAAGCAAACAAGGCTTTCAGGTTTGATGCCTCCTAACATGCCGTGGCTTCTGTGCTCTTGTCTGTACTTCCAGTTTGCCCTCTCTCCCAGATTATATAGAGAAAAGTTTACATTCAGTTGAAACTCTTATAGAGTTCAGCTGGAAGTTTCCTCTCCCTGTGGTATTTTCCCAATTTCATGGGCAGATTCCTCAAGGATCCTGGTGAGAGAAATTTAGAAATGGCTGCTTACTTTTTAAAAGTTGAGTTCATGTTCTTTGCAGGGACATGAATGAATCTGGAAACCGTCATTCTCAGTAAACTGACACAAGAACAGAAAATCAAACACCGCATGTTCTCACTTACATGTGGGTGTTGAACAATGGGAACACATGGACACAGGAAGAGAAAATCACACACTGGGGTCTGTTGGAGGGTGGAGGGTAGGGGAGGGATAGCAGGGAGTTGGGAGATTGTGGAGAAATTAGCAGAAATATCTAATTAGCAGAAATATCTAACGTAGGAGATGGGGGGCATGGAGGCAGCAAACCACCATGGCATATGTATACCTGTGTATACCAATACACTTGGCTAATTTTTGTATTTTTTAGTAGAGACTGGGTTTCACTATGCTGGCCAGGCTGGTCTCGAACTCCTGACCTCAAATGATCCACAGGCCTCAGACTACCAAAGTACTGAGATTACAGGCATGAGCCACCTCTCCCGGTCTAGTTGTACATTTTAATATAACCAAAAATGTATTATTAGATTGTAACACAAAGGATAAAAGCTTGGGAGGATAGATAACCCATTTTTCACAATGTGATTAGCATGCACTGTACGTCTGTATCAAAATATCACTTGTGCCCCATAAATAAATACACCTGACTCCACAAAAATTAAAAATTAAAAAAATTATTATTTACAGAGTTCAATAGAGTCCCCAAGGGAAGTAATTTTCAAACTTCTAGACTCTGTAAGTATGAAGTACATTTTACATCTTACCTTTACATTTTATACACACACAGAACTGAAACAAAAATTTTATACTTACCCATTTCCTATTTGTTGTATTCTGATTTTTCATTTTCTATTTTATTCTGTTGTATTAAAGTGCTAATCTCGAGCCAGACATTTATTTTAAGCCTACTATTGGGCTGCAAACCACCAAGCTCTGGATTTAGGGTCTGCTGGTGGCAACTGTATAGATTAGGCTCTGAATTCTTTATCTCACATTCAACAGAACTGTTTTTCTTTTACACTTCAGGGGTCCAGGTAAGGTATTGCTTAAACACCAAGTACCAATAGTATAAGAGAAAAAAAAATTACTAGACTCCAAATTGATTTAAAGCTGCTGAAGGCCAGGGACTTAGAATCAGTCTTCACCACTTTCTAGTTGACTAAATCCTGCGTATGTGTTTCTTACCGTGTGCTTTGTGTAAGGTGTATGTATGTTTTTTCTTCCTTAATCCTTAGGCTCCAGCAACTCATTTAAATAGATATAATCATTTTCACTTTTTAGATGAGGAAAATTACGTTCGGAGTGTTGAAATTAGTTTTCCAAGGTCACACAGGAAACTAATACTGGAGTCCAGAATTCCTAACCCACATCTGTTCTACAGTGCATACTTATATAACTGTGGCTTGTGGTAGTACAAAGTGTGTGGGCTTTAAGAGTAATTTGAATTATGTTTAAATCCTAGTTTAGGTTTCTACCTGGGGTAACTTGGAAATATCATTTTATCTAACTGAATCTCAGTTTGCACATTTATAAAATAGTTAATAATATTTACTCCACATGAATTTTTGTGATTATTAATGTGGCAATGTATGTAAAGCATCTAGTACAGAATTAGACTATAGTAAATGCTTAATGATTTCAACAGATATTAATTTATTGGGGCTTTGGCCAACACATGACATATAAATTAGGGACGAAATGAAATGAGAATGGAAAAAAGCCCAGGTAATACAATTCATAGCAGTAAAATTCCCAGGGTGCAGAGCAAAGTAGAGGAGGACAGAGTAAATACAGGAGAACCAGTGGAGAAAAATAATCACAACTTGGGTGCATGCTCTTTCTGTCCTGAGACTTCCGATCTGTTTCTCTGAAGATCTGAGGATAGTGGAGAGCACAGACTGTACAAATCAAAAAGGTGACTGCAAGAACAGAGCTTCAACTATCCTAGCCTCATGGTTTTAATCTTCAATCTATTATTTAAACCTGAGTTTTTGTTCAATCTTAATGAAATCCACAGCTCTGTCTCACAAACCCACCTATTTATCTCTATTCTCTTCCAACTGCCTGGTCAAAGCCACCTATTACCACAGCCTCCTATTGATCAATCTGATTCCAGTCTCCCTCCAATGCAAACTTCATCTTGTTACCAAGAAGAACTACAAAAAATGCTAATTGATTCTAATCCAATTCAGTATTTAACACTCTCAATGGCTCCTCTTACTCACAGTAAGGTCCAAATTCTTATCATCTATTAAGGACATGCACTCTTGAACCATGCTCCTTAGTTTGGATTCTAGCTTCACCACTCTTTACCAATGAGACCTCTAGTAAATTACTTAGCCACTCTGAGTTTTAATTTTTTATCTGTAAAATGGAAGCAATGACAGTATCTATCTCAAAGGGTTATCATGAAAATTAAATGAACTGATATGAAGATATTAGCTTTTTTGTATTTTTAGTCCATGCTTCAGCCAAGTTAAACTGCTTTATGTTTCAAATGCATACTCCATTTTCTTCCTTGATTTTATTATAGTTTTAACAAACGTTTTCTCTGACTGAAGTTTTCTTTCCTATATTTACATTTGTCAAAACCCTACCCACCCATTAAAACCCAACTCTAATGCCATCACCACTCAAAAGACTTTTCTGACCACTTCATGTCTGTATTATCACTTACTTGTCTATAATATCATTGTCGTGTCCAGGTTTTATATTTTCTTATAGATTATGAGTGCCAAGGACAAGAAGTCATGTCTGGCTTGTGTCTGTGTTTCACGTAACACAACATAATGTTGGCATAAAGTTAGAGTTTCAGTGAATTCTTGTTGAATATATGAAAGGTTGAATTAAATTCTGTTTTACTTGACTCTGCCCATCTAGACAGTAGTAGCTATATCAATAAGCCATACTCTGGTGTTGGTTGACTTCAGGCCCAATGGCACTGTGCCTACTACCCCGATTTAAACCTAGGTCTTGCAAGCAAGAGGTCTCTTTTAGTATTCAACTGCCACAGGCAGTCTTTCTGTGCTTCTGCTAACTCTTTGTGTGCCTTTATTCTACAGCACAGGGGACAAAAGCATGGGCTTTGGAGTCAAACTGCTAGAATTCACCGGCTTTTACATATGACCTTGGGTAAGTTACTCACTCTTTTTTATGCCCCCCCCCTTTTTTTCATCTGTAAAATGAGGATAATAGTAATAATAGTATCTGTTTCATAGGATTGATATGAGGACAAAATAATATGACTTACCTAAAGTGCTCAGAAGACCACCAGGCACATGGTAGATCTCATTAATATTAGCCACTGTTACTACTATCTTCTTTAACATACTTTCTTCAGCTTCCTGGTTTCCATATGCCAGCTCTTTAGCTGGTGCTTCTCCTAGGCCCTCAACTAGTATGCCCTTCCTTATTAGCCAATACAAGCCTGGCCATTAATCCAAGTGCAGGAAAGGAAGAAATCTGTTACTTCCTCTGAACTTCAGAAATGGGATGGATTAGGGTGTTGGGCAGCTATTAATTTGAAAAAAAATTCTCCCAAGATTTACCCTGAGCTGCAGTAATTTTCTGAAAAAATAACATTTATTTGGCTCTCACAAGGCTCTCACTTACAAATATTTTAAACCTACAGGAGTGCTAATCTAAAGGAAAGGATATCTGATTCTAGTCCTTACATTGCCACTAATTTTCAAAATAGACTTTGACAAGGCATTTTTCTTTGGCTTCATATCTCTTATACAAGAAGGGCACTGATGAGATGATCTCTAAGGGCCTCTGTCTCTGGGAAATTGCGATTCTGTGGGTCTGCTCCTCCCAAACAGGGATGCTGGAGAAGCAATAGGAATTTCTCTTTATCATCCAGAAAGAGTTTACCCTTCTCACAATATCAAGGCATAATATTTGACACCCTAGTAAATTAGGTGTAGTATTCCTCAAGAAAGAATTCAGTCTTTAGAGTAAGACTCATGAAGAAAATAAAAAGTAAGATTCTTTCTGGAAGAAATTGAGCAAATGCCTATGAGATCTGTCACAGTTTGTTTGGGCTACTAAAACAAAATACTATAAACTAGATAATTTTACACCACAAAAATCAATTTATTACAGTTCTGCTGGCTGAGAAGTCCCAGATAAGTGTACTAGAAGATGTAATGCCTGGTGAGAACCCATTTATTGGTTCATGAATGGTTGTGTTTTTGCTGTGTCCTCCCATAGTGTGTGAGGTGAGCTAGCTCTCTGGAGTCTCTTTTATATGGAATCTAATTCCAATCATGAGAGCTCAAATCATTTAAACCACAGAATTCCACTTCTAGACCTCCAAATTTTATTTTCTTATCACAAGCAAAATGCATTAATTCCATTCTAATAACTCCAAAAGTCTTAACTCATTTCAGCATCAACTCAAAAGTCTAAAGTTTAAAGTTTCATCTAAATATTATCTAAATCAGATATGTGTGAGACTCAAGGCATGATTTGTATTGTGGCAAATGTTCCTCCAGATGTTAACCCGGGAATCAAACAAAATACGTGCTTTCAAAATACAATGGTAGAGACGGCACAGGTCAGACGTTCCATTCCAAAAATGAAACTGGAAAAAGATAGGAGTTGAAGATGCCAAATGGGTCCATAATTTAGCAGGACAAATAATATTAAATCTTAAGGCACAAGAGTTGTCTTCATTGATTGAACATGTTGCCCTCTATATTGGGCCCTAAATAACCAGCAGTGACACACATTGATACAGTTTGGCTGTGTCCCCACCTAAACTTTATCTTGAACTGTAGTTTCCATAATCCCCACATTTTATGGGCGGTACCCAGGGGGAGGTAATTTAATCATGGAGGCAGTTAAAGTCCATGCTGTTCCCATGATAGTGAGTGAGTTCTCCCAAGATCTGATGACTTTATAAGGGGCTTCCCCTCTGCTTTACTCTGCACTTCTTCTGGATGCCACCATGTGAAAAAGGATTTGTTTGCTTCACCTTCTTCCATGATTGTAAGTTTCATAAGGCCTTCACAGCTGTCCTTCCCAGCAGGGTATCACTGCTGGTTATTTAGGGCCCAAGGGCTCTTCAGTTAGCAGGTGATACATGCTGCCTAAACTGGGTCTTTGCCTTAAAAAGAACAGGTTTCCTTCTGTCACTAGATGTGTCTAGAATTGTCATCTTGGAGCTAAGCCTGGAACAGGGGACTTAGAACTCTGGCTGGTGTCCTATCCTACTGTGGCTGAGCTGTTATCTTAGACCCAAGAGGTCCTCCTCACTTTTTTCTCTCCTCTTCTCAAGAAGAAGGAAGGAGATCTGTTTTGGTGTCTGAACTGTAAAGCCTGGGTTTAGGAAAATAATAACGCCAGAACTCATTTGACTGCCTCAGCTGGTGTCTCAGCTATGTGACTATGAGTCAGTTAAACTCCTTTTCTTTATAAATTACCCAATCTCAGGTATATCTTCATTAGCAGCATGAGAACAAAGTAATACACCCAAGTACTACATCAAGGGCCTTGGGTGAGTCTCTGAGACTTGCTAGTTTCAGGTGACGCTCAGCACATCACCAGCTGTGGTGGATATGGGACAAAACACTTTCTGCAAAACAAACAAACAAACAAACAAACAAAAACAGAGAAAAAATAAATGAGACTTTGTCTTGCACCTTATGTGCCAGCACAGCCACAGGGGGTGTCAGGCGCCAAGAGGAAACTTTAGGTCCCTGTTTCCAGGACTTGACTCCAGGACAGAATTTCTGGACCTACCCTGTGACAGATAGGAGCCCATTACACTGAAATGTGAGTCTCAGGCTAGGCAGCTTTCAGGAAAAGCTGACCTAAGAGGCCTTGGGAATATTGGTGGTAGTCTAACAGTACTCCCTGTGGCCTGAGGTGGTGGTAACTATGGAGTGAGTCTCCTCTGACTTTGGAAAGGGGAGGAAAAATTGAGAACTGCAACTTGTGGTTTGAGTGCCAGCTCAGCTGCAATACAATAGAAAACCAAGTAGACTAGACTTTCTTTCTTTCTTTCTTTCTCTTTCTTTCTTTCTTCTTTCTTTCTTTCTTTCTTTCTTCTTTTGTACTTTAGGTGCTGGGTTACATGTGCAGATCATGCAGAATTGTTGCATACGTACATACATGACAATGTGGTTTGCTGCCTCCATCCCCCTGTTACCTATATCTGGCATTTCTCCCCATGTTATCCCTCCCCAACCTCTCCTGTCCCCTGCTGTCCTTTCCCTTCCCCCTCAACAGACTCCAGTGTGTGAAGCTCCCCTCTCTGTGTCCATGTGTTCCCATTGTTCAACACCCACCTATGAATGAGAAAATGCGGTGTTTGATTTTCTGTTCTTGATTCAGTTTGCTGAGAATGATGGTTTCCAGATTCATCCATGTCTCTACAAAGGACATGAGATCATCATTTTTTATGGCTGCATAGTATTCCATGGTGTATATGTGCCACATTTTCCTTATCCAGTTTATTATCGATGGGTATTTGGGTTGTTTCCAGGTCTTTGCTATTGTAAGCATAGTGCCACAATGAACATACATGTGTATGTGTCTTTATAATAGAACAATTTATAATCCTTTGGGTATATAACCAGTAATGGGATTGCTAGATCAAATGCAATTTCTATTTCTAGGTCCTTGAGGGAGTGCCACACTGTCTTCCACAATGGTTGAACTAATTTACACGCCCACCAATAATGTAAAAGTGTTCCTATTTCTTCTAATGCTTTTGACTCTAGTTCCTGAGTCTCATAAGGCACTTTCAGACACACCCAGAGCCTGGGGACCTGGCTGCCCTGGGACAAAAAATCACAAGCTTAGCTGGTTTTGCTACTGGCTGATTGGAGAGGTCCAGGGCCTAGAGCTATCATAAGCAGTAGCCAGGCAGGTGTTATAGTAGGACTTGAGCAAAATTCAGTGCTGTACTGGCTTCAGATTTAACCCAGTGCAGTCACAGTGGTGGTGGCCACAGGGGTGCTTGTAGGGGTGCTTGTGTCACTCTATCCTCACCTTTAGGTGGCTCAAGATAGATAGATAGAGAGAGAGAGAGAGAGAGAGAGAGAGAGACTCCATTTGGGAGAAAGTAAGGGAAGAAAACAAGAGTCTCTGCCTGGTAATCCAAAGAATTTTATTAGACCTTGTGTAAGATCATCAAGGCAGTAACTCTATGAATCTGTAAGAACTACATTGTTACTAGGTTAGGATTGCCTTCTAAAGTCAATACAGCATAGATTATACCAAAGTCCTTTCAAATATCTGAAAAGCCTTCTAAAGAAGAACAAGTACATAAAAAGCCTAAACAGTGAAGACTACAAGAAATACCTAACTCTTCAATGCCCAGAAACCAAAGAATATCTACTAACATCAACGTCATTTGGGAAACTATGACCTAAGCAAATGAAACAAATAAAGCAAAAGGGATCAATTCTGAAGAAACAGAGACATGTAAACTTTCAGACAGAGAATTTGAAATGGCTGTGTTGAGGAAACTCGAAGAAATTTAAGATAACACAGAAAAGGAATTCCATATTGTATCTGATAAATCAAACAAAGAGATTGAAATAATTAAAAAGAAGCAAGCAGAAATTCCAAAGCTGAAAAATGCACTTGGCATACGAAATAATACATCAGAGTATTTTAATAGCAGAACTGATCAAACAGAAGAAAGAATTAGTAAGCTTGAAAACAGGCTATTTGAAATAAACAGTTAAAAAAGACAAAAGAAAATACAACAATAAAGCATGCTTACAGGATGTAGAAAATAGCCTGAAATGGGCAAATCTAACAGTTGATGGCCTCAAAGAGGAGGCCTGGGAAGAAATATAGGTAGAGGGTTTATTCAAAGTGATAACAGAAAACATCACCAAAGTAGAAAAAGATGCCAATGTTCAAATACAAGAAGGTTATAGAATACCAAGGAGATTAAACCTAAAGAAGACTATCTCAAGGCATTTAATAAACTCTCAAAGGTCAAGGATAAAGAGAAGAATGTAAAAGTAGCAAAAGAAAAGAAAAAATAATAATGACATACAATTGAGCTTCAATACATCTGACAATACACTTCTCAGTGGAGACCATACAGGCCAGGTGAGAGTGGTGTAATATATTTAAAGCACTGAAGAAAATAAACCATTTATTCTAAAATAGTATATCTGGTAAAAATATTATTCAAACATGAAAGAGAAATAAAGGCTTTTCCAGACAAACAAAAGCTGAGGGATTTTATCAATACTGGATCTACAAGAAATACTAAAAAGAGTACTTCTATCAGAAAGAAAATGACATGAATGAGCAATAAATAATTACCTGAAGGTACAAAACTTACTGGTAACAGTAAGTACACAGACAAATACAGAATATTATAACACTGTAATTCTGATGTTTAAACAACTCTTATCTAAGTAGAAAGAAAAAATGATGAACCAATCAAAATATGAACTACAACAACTTTTCAAGACCTATTCAGTGCAATAAAATGTACACAGTAATAACAAAAAGTTAAGAAGCAAGGGGATGATATTAAGGCTTTGAGTTTTTGTTTGTTTGCTTACATAAATAGTGTTAAGTTGTTATTAGTCTAAAATAATGAGTTATAAGATAGTATTTTAAAGCCCCATGATAACCTCAAAGAAAAACCACACAATGGATACACAAAAAATTAAAATCAACAAACTAAATCATATCACAAGAGAAAATTACCTTCACTAAAAGAAGTTAAAAGGAAAGAAAGAAGAGAAGACCATAAAACTACCAGAAAACAAGTAATAAAATGACAGCACTGAGTCCTTTTATATCAATAATAATATTGAATGTAAATGGACTGAACTCTTAAATCGAAAGACATAGACGAGTGAATGAGAAAACAGAACCATTGATCTGTAGCCAACAAGAAACATCTTTCACCCATAAAGACACACATAGACTGAAAATAAAGGAATAAAAATAGATATTCTATTTCAATGAAAACCAAAATAGAGCAGGAACTGCTATAATTAGTATCAGACAAAATAGATTTCAAGACAAAAATTGTAAGAAGAGACAAAGAAGGTCACTATGATAAATGGGTCAATACTGCAAGAGGATATAATATTTTTAAATATATATGCATCCAACACTGGAGCACCCAGATATATAAAGTAAATGTTAGAACTAAAGAGAGATATGTTCCAATACAATAATAGTTGGAAGTGAAGCATTTTCTCTGACCACAGTGAAATAAAATTAGATATTAATAACAAGAGAAAATTGGAAAATATACTAATATATGAAAACTGGACAATATGTTCCTGAATAATCAGTGGGTCAATAAAAATGTTAAGAATGAAATTTAAAACTTTTCAAACAATGTGGAAATATAACATACCAACAACCAATAGAATACAGCAAAATAATTACTAAAAGGGAAGTTTATAGCTGTTACTGCCTACATTGAAAAGAGGGAAACTTCAAATGGACAATCTAACAATGTATTTTGAAGAACCAGAAAAGCGGAAGCTAATCAACACCAAAATTAGGTGAAGAAAAAAAAGTTAACAGAAATCAGGGCATAAATAAATAAAATTGAAATAAAAAAATACAAGAGATCAATGAAGCAAAAAGTTCTGTTTTTAAAAAGGCAACAAAATTGGCCAACCTTGAGTCAGACTAAGAAAAAAAGAGAGAAAATACAAGTTAATAAAACCAGAAATGAAAAAGGCAACATTACAACTGCTACAGCAGAAATGCAAATGATCATTAATGGCTGCTATGAACAACTATATGCCAATAAATTGGACAATGTAAACGAAATGGACAAATTTCAATATATATATACAAGCTACCAACATTGAATCAGAAAGAAATCACAACCTGAACAAACTAATAACAATTAATGAAATTGAAGTCTTAATAAAGTCTCCCTGCAAAGCCTAGGACCTAATGGTTTCAATGCTGAATTATACCAAAAATTGAAAGAATAACTATAACCAATTCTACTTAAACTATTCTGCAAAATAGAGAAAAATGGAATATATCCAAACTTACTCTAGGAGGCCGGTATTATGCTAATACCAAAAGCAGACAAAGATATATGAAAAGAAGAAAACCACAGGCCAATATCTCTGATAAATATTGATACAAACATTATCAACAAAATAGCAGCAAACTAAATTCAACAATACATTAGAAAGATTATTCATCATGACCAAGTGAGAATTATTCCTGGTGTGCAAAGAGTGTTCAATATACACAAATAAATCTATGTAATACATCATATCAACAGAATGAAGAATGAAAACTATATGATCATTTCAATTAACGCTGAAAAAGCATTTGATAAAATATAACATCCCTTTATGATTAAAACCCTCAAAGAACTGGTGATAGAAGAACCATACATCAACATAAGAGCCATATGTGACAGACCCACAACTAGTATCTTACTGAATGGGGAAAAACTAAAAGTCTTTTCTCTAGGATCTGGAACAAGACAAGGATGCCCATGTCATCACTGTTACTCAGTGTAGTACTGGAAATTTCAGCTGGAGCAATCCGACAAGATAAATACATACAGGGCATTCAAACTTGGGGGGGAAAAAAAAGAAGTCAAAACATCCTTATTTGCAGATGATGTGATCTTAGATTTGTAAAAACCTAAAGACACCACAAGCAAATGATGAGAACTGTTAAACAAATTTAGTAAACTTGAAGAATAAAAAATTAACATACACAAATTGACTACATTACCATATGCCAGCAATAAAGAATGTTAAAAATAAATTTTTAAATTAATTTCATTTACAACAACCACACATAAAATTAAATACCAGCAATGAAACAAAGAAGTGAAAGATTTCTATACTGAAAACTATGAAATACTAATAAAATAAATTGAAGAGAACACCAAAAAATATTTCATGTTTTTGGAATGGAATAATCAATATGGTTAAAATGTCCATACTATACAAAGCAATCTACAGATTCAACGCAATTCCTATCAAAATCCTCAAAGATTTCTTCACAGAAATATATATTTAAAAATCCTAATAATACTACAAAACCACAAAATACCTAGAAAGCCATGGCAATTTTAAGCCAAAACAAACAAACAAACAAACAAAAAAACTGGAGGAATCACATTACCTAACTTAAAATTATGCCGCTGAGTTCTAGTAACCAAAAGAGCATGATAGTGGCATAAAAAGAGAAACATAGACAAATGACACAGAATAGAGAACCCAGGCACAAATCCACACGCTAAAGTGAACTCATTTTCGAAAAAGGTGCCAGGAACATATACTGGGAAGACAGTCTCTTCAATAAACGTTGCTGGGCAAACTGGTTATCAATATGGAGAAGAAAGAAAGTAGTATCTCTTCACTTGCCATATGCAAAAGTAAAATTAAAATGGATTAAATAGATTAGAGTCAGAGATATCTGCAGATGCTACTGACCTTGAAGAAAGAGGAAAAAGCCACAAGCCAAGGAATACAGTGTTATTTTAAGATTCCTTCTTTACAATCCATGTTGGGTAAGATGGCCAAAAAGAAAAAGGTCCAGTCTGCAGTTCCCAGCAAGACTAAATGCAGAAGGTGGGTTATTTCTGCATTTCCAACTGAGATCAGGAGATTCCTTTGTGTGCCTGCACCTCCCAGACCCTGGGTTTCAAGCACAAAACTGGATGGCTGTTTGGGCAGACATCGAGCTAACTGCAGGAGTTTTTTTGGTGCATCAGTGGTGGATGCCTGAAACCCCAGAAAGACAGAATCGTTTACTCACCTGGAAAGGATGCTGAAACCAGGGAGCCAAGTGGTCTCCGTCAGTGGGTCCCACTTCCACAGAGCACAGCAAACTAAGAAGCACTGGCTTGAAATTCTCACTAACAGCACAGCAGTCAGATGTTGATCTGGGATCATCAAGCTTGGTCGGGGTAGGGGCTTCCACCATTGCTTAGGCTTGAGAAGGCTGTTTCCCCCTGACAGTGCTAAAGAGGCTTGGAGGTTAAGACTGGGTAGAAATCACCACAGCATGGAAAAGTGGCTTAGGCCAGACTGCCTCTCTAGATTTCTCCTCACTGGGCAGGGCATCTTTGAAAGAAAGGCAGCAGCCCCAGTCAGAGGCTTACAGATCAAACTCTCATCTATCTGGAGCACAGCACCTGGAAGAAGGGGCAGCTGTGGGCATAGCTTCCTCGGACTTAAACTTTCCTGCCTGCTAGCTTTGAAGAGAGCAGCTGATTCTGACAAGAATGATTCTCCCAGCACAGCTCTTGAGCTCTGCTAAGACACAGATGACCACCTAAAATGAGTCCCTGACCTTCATGCCTCCTGACTGGGAGAAACCTCCCAACAGGAGTTGACAGACACCTCATATAAGAGAGCTCTGGCTGGCATCAAGGTGTTTCTCCTCTGTGATGAAGTTTCCAGAGGAACAGGAAGCAATCTATGCTGTTCCACAGCCTCCACAGGCGATGTCCAGGCAAAAAGGGTCTGGAGTGGATCTGCAGCAAACTGCAACAGACCTGCAGAATAGGGACTAGATGGTTAGAAGAAAAACTAAGAAACAGAAAGCAGCAACATCAACCTCAACAAAAAGGACACCCACACAAAAACTCCATCAAAAGGTCATCAGCCCCAAAGAACAAAGATAAATAAATTCACCAAGATGAGAAAAAGCCAGCACAAAAATATTGAAAATTCTAAAACACAGAATGCCTCTTCTCCTCCAAATGATCCCAACTTCTCTGCAGCAAGAGCACAAAACTCGATGGAGAATGAGACTGGCAAATTGACAGAAGCAGGCTTCAGAAGGTAAGTAATAACAAACTTCTCTAAGCTAAAGGAGCATATTCTAACCTGATGCAAGGAAGCTAAGAACCTGGATAAAAGGTTAGTAGAATTGCTGACTAGAAAAACCAGTTCAGAAAGGAACATGACTTGATGGAGCTGAAAAACACCACACAAGAACTTCATGAAGCATAGACAAGTATCAAAAGCTGAATTGATTAAGTGGAAGAAATAACATAGGAGATTGAAGATCAGCTAATTGAAATAAGGCATGCAGACAAGATTAGAGAAAAAAGAATGGAAAGACATGAACAAAACCTCCAAGAAATATGGGAGTATGTGAAATGACCAAATTGACAGTTGATTGGTGTACCTGAGAGTGATGAGGAGAAGAAAACGAAGTTGGAAAACACACTTCAGGATAATATCCAGGAGACCTCCCCCAACTTACCAAGATAACCAACATTCAAATTCAGAAACACAGAGAAAACCACTAAGGTACTCCTTGAGAAGAGCAACCCCAAGAAAGTTAACTGTCAGATTCCCCAAGATTGAAATGAAAAAAAAAAAAAAAAATTAAAGGCAGCCAGAGAAAAAGGACAGGTTACCTAGGAAGGGAAGTCCATCATACTAACAGCGGATCTCTCTGCAGAAACCCTACAAACCAGAGACAATGGGGGCAAACATTCAACATTCTTCAAGAAAAAAATTTTCAACCCAGAATTTCATATGCAGCCAAACTAAGCTTCATAAGCGAAGGAGAAATAACATCTTTAGAAAAGCAATTGCTAAGGGATTTTGTCACCACCAGACCTGTCTTACAGAAGGTCATAAAGCAAGCACTAAATATAGAAAGGAAAAGCTGGAACCAGTCACTGCAAAAACACACCAAAATATGAAGACGAATGACACTATGAATAAACTGCTTCAACTAATGTGCAAAATAACCCACTAGCATAATGATGACAGAATCAAATTCACACATAACAAAATTAACCTTAAATGAGAATGGGCTAAATTTCACAGTTAAAAGACATAGAGGTAAACTGGATAAAGAGTCAAGACCTAACAGTGTGCTGTATTTAGCAGACCAATCTCATGTGCAAAGACACAAATAGGTTCAACAAAAAGAGACAGAGCAATATTTACCAAACAAATAAACAGCAAAAAAAGCAGGGGTTGCGATCCTACTCTCTGAGAAAATAGACTTTAAACCAACAAAAATCAGAAAGGACAAAGAAGGGCATTACATATTGGTAAAGGGATCAATTCAATAAAAAAAAGCTAACTATACTAAATATATATGTACCCAATATAGGAGCACTCAGATTCATAAAGGAAGTCCTTAGAGACCTACAAAGAGAATTAGACTCCCACATGATAATAGTGGGAGACTTTAACACCCCACTGTCAATATTAGGCAAATCAATGAGACAGAATATTAACAAGGATATTCAGGGCTTCAACTCAACTCTGGACCAAGAGGACCTAATAGGCATCTACAGAACACCCAAACCCAAATCAGCAGAAAATACATTCTTATCAGCACCACATAGCACTTATTCTAAAATCGACCACTCCTGAGCAAATGAAAAAGAACAGAAATAACAGTCTCCCTGACCACAGTACTATCAAATTAGAACTCAGGATTAAGAAACTCACTCAAAATCACACAACTACATGGAAATTGAACAATGTAATCCTGAATGACTACTGGGTAAATAATGAAACTAAGGCAGAAATAAATAAGTTATTTGAAAGTAATGAGAACAAAGAGACAACATACCAGAATCTCTGGGATACAGCTAAAATAATGTAGAGAGAAAAATTTATAGCACTGAATTCCCACATCAGAAAGCTGCAAAGATATAAAATCGATACTTGAACATCAAAATTAAAAGACATAGAGAAGCAAGAGGAAACAAATTCAAAAGTTAGCAGAAGACAAGAAATAACTAAAATAAGAGCAGAACTGAAGGAGACAGAGAAACAATAAACCCTTCAAAAATCATTAAATCCAGAAGTCGATTTTTTGAAGATTAACAAAATAGATAGACCACTAGCTAGACTAATAAATAAGAAAAGAAAGAAGTATCAAACAAACACAATAAAAAATGGTAAAGGGGATATCACCACTGATCCCACAGAAATACAAACTACCATCAGAGAATATGATATAAACCTTTATGCAAATGAACTAGAAAATCTAGAAGAAATTGATAAATTCCTGGACACATAAACACTCCCAAGACTAAAACAGAAAGAAGTTGAATCCTGAATGTACAAATAAAAAATTATGAAACTAAGGCAGTAATTAATAGCCTACCAACCAAAAAAAAAGAAAGCCCCAAACCAGATGGATTTAGAGCCGAATTCTAACAGAGATACAAACAGGAGCTGCTACCATTCTTTCTGAAGCTATTTTAAACAATTGAAAAAGAGGGACTCTCCCCTAACATATTTTATGAGGCCAGCATTATTCTGCTACCCAAACCTGGCAGAGACACAACAACAACAGAAAAATGAAGTGTTAGGCCAGTATCCCTGATGAACATTGAAGCAAATATCCTCAATAAAATACTGGCAAACCAAAACCAGAAGCACATCAAAAAGCTTATCCACCACGTTCAAATCCGCTTCATCCCTGGCATACAAGGCTGGTTCAGCATACACAAATCAATAAATGTAATGCATCACATGAACTGAGCCAATGAAAAAAAACCACATGATTATTTCAACAGATGCAGAAAAGGCCTTCAATGCAATTCAACATCTCTTCATGCTAATAACTCTCAATAAACTAGATACTGATGGAACATATCTCAAAATAATAAGAGCTATTTGTGACAAACCCATAGCCAATATCATACTAAATGGTCAAAATCTAAAATCAGTCCCTTTGGAAGCTGGTACAAACAAGGATGTCCTCTCTCACCTTTCCAATTAAACATATTTTTGGTAGTTCTGGTCAGGGCAATTAGGCAAGAGAAAGAAATAAAGGGTATTCAAATAGGAAGAGAGGAAGTCCAGTTGTCTGTTTGCAGATGACATGATTGGATATTTAGAAAAATCCCATCATCTCAGTCCCAAAACTCCTTAAGCTGATAAGCAACTTCATCAGAGTCTCGGAATACAAAATCAATGGGAAAAAAACTACAAGCATTTCTATACATCAACAACAGAGAAGCAGAGAGTCAAATCATAAGAGAATTTCCATTCACAATTGTGAAAAAGAGAATAAAATACCTAGGAATACAACTTACAAGGATGTGAAGGGCCTCTTCAAGGAGAACTGCAAACCACTGCTCCAGGAAATAAGAGAGTATACAAACAAATTTAAAAAAAATTTATGCTCATAGATAAGATGAATCAATATGAAAACGGCCATACTGCCCAAAATAACTTATAGATTCAATGTTATTTTCATCAAGCTATTATTGACTTTCTTTGCAGAATTAGAAAAAAACTATATTAAATTTTATATGGAACCAAAAAAGAGCTTGTATCACAAAAAACATTGTAAGCAGAAAGAACAAAGCTGGAGGCATAATGCTACTTGACTTCAAACTATACTACAAAATTACTGTAACCAAAACAGCATGGTAGTGACATTAAAAAAGACGTATAGACCAAAGGGAACACAACAGAGACCTCAGACATAACATCACACATCTACAATGAACTGATCTTTAACAAACCTGACAAAAATGATTAATGGGAAAAGGATTTCCTATTTAACAAATGATGCTGGTAATACTGGCTAGCCATATGCAGAAAATAGAAACTGGATCCCTTCCTTACATATTATATAAAAATTAACTCAAGGCAAGTTAAATACTCAAATGTGAAACTAAAACAAGAAAAAAAATAAAAAATAAGAAAACCTAGGCAATACCATTCAGGACATATACATGGACAAATATTTCATGACTAAAACACCAAAAGCAATTTCAGCAAAAACCAGACTTAACAAATGAGATTTAATTAAACCAAAGAACTTCTGCACTGCAAAATAAAGTATTATCAGAGTGAACAGTCAACCTACAAAATGGGAGAAAATTTTTGCAATCTATCCATCTGACAGATGGCTAATACCCAGAATCTACAAGAAACTTAAACAAATTTACAAGAAAAAAAATCCCAAACAAAAGATTCAAGATGGCCGAATAGGAAGAGTTCTGGAGTGCAGTTCCCAGCAAGAACAACATAGAGGGTGAGTGATCACCACATTTCCAAATGAGTTTTCACTGCCCACAGACTAGTGGAAAAGTGCCATGAATTTCCATCACAGCTGTTTCAGCCTGGGCAGCTGGTCTCTGAACAAAAACTCACACAAATCGGGGCAGCCATTTCAACTGATGGCTGGAATGCCTGGGAGACAGAGCCACACATTCAAGTGAAAGAAAGGGATCTAAAACAGGGAGCCAGGTGATCTGGTTTGGCAGGTCCCACCCTCACAAAGACCAGCAATCTAAAAAGCTATGGATTGAGAGTTTCACAGCAAGTGCAGCTGGACTCAGGATGGTCCAACTCTGCTGGGGGAAGGACATCTGCATTACCGAGGCAGTCCACCATTACCGAGGCAGTCCACCATCACAGAGGCAGTCCGCCATTACTGACGCAGACTGACATTACCGAGGCAGTTCTAACTGTACCTCTGTAAACAAAACCACAAGGAAGTTCACACAGCAGCTGGGTAGAGCCCATGGCAGCTTAGCAATGTCTCTGCTGGCAGACCATGACTAGGCTACCTCCTTGCTGGGCAGGGAATCTCTGAAAAAAGGCAGCAGCACATCAGGAACTTATAAATAAAGTGCCACCTTCCCAGGACAGAGCAGCTGGAAAAAAAAAATGTGATTATGAGTTCCACTGCAGCAGACTTAAACATACCTCCCCAGCAGCTCTGAATGGAACATCCGAGCCACCAGCACAACACTTGAGCTCCTATAAGGGACACACTGACTCCTAAAGCAGCTCCCTGACCCCTATATAGCCAAAGAGAGACCTCATAAAGGAGAGCTCAGGCTGATATCTGATGGATATCCTTCTGGGATAAAGATAACAAAAGAAGAAACTGGCAGCAATCCTTACTGTTCTGCAGCCACCACAGGTGATCCCCAGGCAAGCAGAGTCTGGAGTGGACCTCCCGCAGTCCTACAGCAGAGAAGCCTGACTGTTAGAAAGAAAACTAAAAAAAAAAAAAAAAAAAAAAGGCCGAAAGAAATAACTTCAACATCACAAAAGGACGTCCACTCAGAGATTCCACCTGAAAGTCACCAACTACAAAGACTGCAGGTAGATAAATCCACAAAGATGGGAAGAAACAAGCACAAATAAGATGAAAACACCCAAAACCAGAATGTCTCTCCTCCTCCAAGGGATCACAACTCACCAGCAAGGGAACAAAGCTGGATGGAGAATGAGTCTGATGAATTGACAGAAACAGGCTTCAGAAAGTGGGTAATAACAAACTTCTCTGAGCTAAAAGAACATGTTCTAACCCAAAGCAAAGAAATTAAGAACTTTGAAAAAAGGTTTGATGAAATGCTAATGAGAATAAACAGCTTAGAAAATATTAATGACTTGATGAAGCTGAAAAACACATCACCAGAACTTCACGAAGCATACACAAGTTTCAATAGCCAAATCAAACAATCAGGAGAATGGATATCAGAGATTGAAAATCAACTCAATGAAATAAAATAAGAAGGGAAGATTAGAGAAAAAAGAGTGAAAAGAAATGAATAAAGCCTCCAGGAAATATGGGATTATGTGAAAAGACCTAGTCTATGGTTGATAAGTGTACCTGAATGTGACAGAGAGAATGAATCCAAGCTGGAAAACACTCTTCAGGATATTATTCAGGAAAACTTCCCCAACCTAGTAAGGCAGGCTGACATTCAAATCCAGGAAATATAGAAAACACCACAAAAATATTCCTCAAGAAGAGCAACCCCAAGGCACTTAATTGCCAGACTCACCAGCACTGAAATGAAGAAAAAAGAAACTAAGAGCAGCAAGAGAGAAAGGTCAGGTTACCCCCGAAGGGAAGCCCATCAGACTCACAGCAGATCTTTCCAAAGAAACCCTACAAGGCAGAAGAGAGTTAGGGCCAATATTCAACATCCCTAAAGGAAAGAATTTTCAATGTAGAATTTCATATGCAGCCAAACTAAGCTTCATAAGTGAAGGAGAAATAAAAATCTTTACAAACAAGGAATTACAGAGAGATTTTTGTCACCACCAGGCCTGCCTTACAAAGGCTCCTGAAAAAGCACTAAACATGGAAAGGAAAAACCAGTAGCAGCCACTCCAAAAAGGTACCAAACAGTGAAGAGCATTGACACCATGTAGAAACTGTGTTAACTAATGGGCAAAACAACCAGCTAGCATCAAAATGGCAAGAACAATTTCACACATAACAATATTAACCTTAAATGTAAATGGGCTAAATGCTCCAATTGAAAGACACAGACTGGCAAATTGGATAAAAATTCAAAACCCATCAGTGTGCTGTATTCAGGAAACCTGTCTCACGTTTGAGGACACACATAGGATCAAAATAAAGGGATGGAGGAAGGTTTACCAAAAAAATGGAGAGCAAAAAAAAAAAAAAAAAAACAGGAGTTGCAATCCTAGTCTCTGTTAAAATATACTTTAAACAAACAAATGTCAAAAGACACAAAGAAGAGCATCACATAATGGTAAAAGGATCAATGCAACAAGAAGAGCTAACGATCCTAAATGTATACACACCAAATACAGGGACACCCAGATACATAAAGCAAGTTCTTAACAATCTACAAAGAGACTTAGACTCCCACACAATAATATCGGTAGACTTTAACACAGCACTGTCAATATTAGCCAGATCAACGAGACAGAAAATTAACAAAAATATCCAGGACTTGAACTCAGATCTGGACCAAGCAAACCTAATAGACATCTATAGAACTCTCCATCCCAAATCCGCAGAATATACATTCTTCTAAGCATCACATTGCACCTACTCTAAAATTGACCACATAATTGGAAGTAAATCACTCCTCAGCAAATGCAAAAGAATGGAAATCATAACAAACAATCTCTCAGACCACAGTGCAATCAGATTAGAACTCAGGATTAAGAAATTAACTCAGAACTGCACAACTTCATGGAAACTGAACAACTGGATCTTGAATATTGACTGGATAAACAATGAAATGAAGGCAGAAATAAAGATGTTCTTCAAACCAATGAGAATGAAGACACAACATACCAGAATCTCTGGGGCACATTTAAAGCAGTGTCTAAAGGGAACTTTATAGCAATAAATGCCCACATGAGAAGCAAGGAAAGATCTAAAATTGACACTCTATCATCAAAATTGAAAGAGCTATGGTGAAACCCCCTCTCTACTAAAAATACAAAAATTAGCTGGGCATGGTGGCACATGCCTGTAGTCCCAGCTACTTGGGAGGCTGAGGCAGGAGAATTGCTTGAACCCAGGAGGCAGAGATTGTGGTGAGCCGAGTCCGCACTATTGCCTGGGTAACAAGAGTGAAACTCCATCTTGAAAAAAAAAAGAAAAGAAAAAGAAAGAAAGAGCTAGAGGAGCAAGATCAAAAAAACTCAAAATCTAGCAGAAGACAAGAAATAAGTAAGATTAGAGTAGAATTGAAGGAGATAGAGACACAAAAAATCAAAAATTTCTTCAAAAAATCAATACATCCAGAAACTATTTTTTTATTTTAAAGATCAACAAAATAGACAGACCAATAGGCAGATTAATAAAAAAGAAAAGAAAGACGAATCAAATAGATGCAATAAAAAACAATAAAGGGAATATCACCACCAATTCCACAGAAATACAAACTACCATCAGAGATTTCTACAAATATCTGTATGCACATAAATCAGTAAAGCTGGAAGAAATGGATAAATTCCTGGACACTTGCAACCTCCCAAGCTTAAACCAGGAACAAATTGAAACCCTGAATAGACCAATAACAAGGGCTGAAGTTGAGACAGTAATTAATAGCCTACCAACCAAAAAAAGTAGAGGTCCATATGGGTTCACAGCCAAATTCTACCAGACATACAAAGAGGAGCTGGTACCACTCCTTTTGAAACTATTCTAAACAATCCAAAAAGAGGGAATCCTTCCCAAATCATTTGATGAGACCAACATCATCCTGATACCAAAACCCGGCAGAGACTCAGCAAAAAAAGAAAACTTCAGGCCAATATCCATGATGAATATAGATGCAAAAATCTTCAATAACATATTTGCAAACTGACTGCAACAGCACATCAAAAAGTTTTTCCATCACGATAAAGTAGGCTTCATCATGGGGATGCAAGGCTGGTTCAACATATGTAAGTCTACAAACATAATCCACCACATAAACAGAACCAAAGACAAAAAACACATGATTATCTCAATAGATACAGAGAAGGCCTTCAACAAAATTCAACAGCTCCTTATGCTAAAAGCTCTCAATAAACTAGGTATTGACGGAACATATCTAAAAATAATAAAAGTGATTTATGACAAACCCACAGCCAATATCATACTGAATGGGCAAAAACTGGAAGCATTCCCTTTGAAATCTGGTACTAGACAAGGTTGCCCTCTCTCATCACTCCTATTCTATATAGAATTGGAAGTTCTAGCCACAGAAATCAGGCAAGAAAAAGAAATAAAGGGTATTCAATTAGGAAAGGAAGAAGTCAAATTGTCTCTATTTGCAGATGACAAGATTGTATATTTAGAAGACCCCATCGTCTCAGCCCAAAATCTCCTTAAACTGATAAGCAACTTCAGCAAAGTCTCAGTATACAAAATCAATGTGCAGAAATTGCAAACATTCCTATAGACCAATAACAGACTAAAAGAGAGCCAAATCAAGAAAAAACTGTCATTCACAATTACTACAAAAGAATAAAATACCTAGGAATACAACTAACAAAGGAGGTAAATGACCTCTTCAAGGAGAACTGCAAACCACTGCTCAAGGAAATAAGAGAGGACACAAGCAGATGGAAAAATATTCCATGCTTATGGTTAGGAAGAATTAATATTGTGAAAATGACCATACTTTCCAAAGTAATTTATAGATCCAACGCTATCCGCATCAAGCTACCTATGATGCTCTTCACAGAACAGGGAAAAAAAACCCTTAAACTTCAAATGGAACCAAAAGAGAGCCGGCATAGCCAAGACAATCCTAAGCAAAAAGAACAAAGCTGGAGGCATCACCCTACCTGACTTCAAACTATTCTACAAGGCTACAGTAATCAGAACAGCATGGTACTGATACCCAAACAGAAATATAGACCAATGGAACAGAACAGAGGCCTCAGAATTAATGCCACACATCTACAACCATCTGATCTTTGAGAAACCTGACAAAATCAAGCAAAGGGGAAAGGATTTCCTGTCTAATAAATAGTGTTGGGAAAACTGGCTAGCCATGTGCAGAAAGCAGAATCTGCACCCCTTCCTGACACCTTATACTAAAATTAAATCCCGATGGATTAAAGACTTAAGCATAAGACCTAACACCATAAAAACTGTAGAAGAAACCCTAGGTAAAACCATTCAGGACATAGGCATAGGCGAGTACATCATGACTAAAACACCAAAAGCCCTGGCAACAAAAGCCAAAATAGACAAATGGGATCCAATTAAACTCCAGAGCTTCTGTACAGCAAAATAAACAATCATTAGAGTGACTGGCAACCAACAGAATGGGAAAAACATTTTGCGATCTACCCATCTGACAAAAGGCTAATATCCAGAATCTACAAAGAACTAAAACAGATTTACAAGAAAAAAAAAAAAAAAACCAAAAAACATTCAAAAGTGGGTGAAGGATATGAACAGACACTTTTCAAAAGAAAACATATATGAGGTCAACAAATATATGAAAAAATGCTCATCATCACTGGTCATTAGAGAAATGCAAATCAAAACCACATGGAGATACCATCTCATGCCAGTTAGAATGACAATCATTAAAAAATCGAGAAAACAGATGCTGGAGAGGATGTGGGAAATAGGGACACTTTTACACTGTTGGTGGGAGTGTAAATTAGTTCAACCATTTTGGAAGACAGTGTGGCAATTCCTCAAGTATCTAGAAATAGAAATTCCATTTGACCCAGCAATCCCATTACTGGGTATATATCCAAAGGATTATAAATCGTTCTATTATAAAGACATATGGACACGTATGTTCATTGTGGCACTGTTTGCATTAGCAAAGACCTGGGACCAACCCAAATGCCCATTGATGACAGACTGGAGAAGGAAAATGTGGCACATGTACACCATGGAATACTATGCAGCCATAAAAAA